>WNWK01033526.1:0-21092 GCA_009830355.1 Cherax destructor | reverse complement strand
CTCACAGTAGCGTGACATCGCCCGACTCTAATTTTTCATAGTGGTTGTCTTGCATATATATATATATATATATATATATATATATATATATATATATATATATATATATATATGCACACACACACACACATAAATGAATACAACTTCAAGGAACATATCAGCAATAACGATAACGAAACAAACAATAACTACTGTCGTAATAACAGCTGCCACAATAACAGCAATTACCATAGTAAAATCAACAACAAGAACACTGTCAACAACTGCCATGATAACAAGGAAAATATCAGAACACCAAGAACAGTAACAGCATTACACAAACAAACTCACAAAATCTTCCTAATGTAAACAAACGTAAAGTGCTACAAGTCTTAATCTGTTTATCTAACATTTTCCAATATTACGGGACTCTTCCATTAGTTCATAACCTTGTGTGTCCGTGCGTGTGTGTGCATGTATGCGTGTACTCACTCGCCTATTTGTGGTTGAAGTGGTCGACATAGCTCCTGGCCCCGACCCTTCACTGATCGCTACTAGATCCTCTCTCTCTCCCTGCTCCATAGCTTTATTATGTCGTGTGGGTATCGGGAGACTAATACGGTTGTAATTAAACTCACAGATGGATGGAATTGTAGGTATGTTGAGTGAGCGAGGAGTACCCACCGCCGCACCTGTTCTGTCTCCCAGGCCTACCTTGAGAATGAGAGAGATGCCTCTCTCTGAGGGTGCACATGCACAGGACGCATGACATCACAGGAGCATCCCGGGTTCAAGGGATCTCGCTTATAAAGGCTGGAATACTACATAAGCATAATACATAAGGTATATGTGACAGCTCGGTCACGCTAGGTATGGCGTCTCGACATACAGTACAACTCTATAGACTGAACAGGCGGTGGTACTGGGCTGATTCTATACAATAGCAAACACATTATAACTTAGAACTAATCAAGAAAATTATAACAGTATTAAATCGACTGAATAGATAGTAATAACTGACCTACTATCACAAGTCTTAAAGTAATGGTTCTTAATGTAATTTTAATGGGTCTTGATGTAATGCATTACAAATTATATTACAATTACAATTACTAAAATCGATCAATCAATCTGTATTCATGCACTCTACGGATTCTGAGGAAGAATAAATATAATTACAAGGAAGAAGTTTTAACAGAAAAGATAGACTCAGTGCACACGGGTCATACTGTTAAAACTCAGAACTCGGAGGGGACATGAACACACAAAAATCTTACTAGATACTGGAAATCTGATAACAAAACACACAGTCAATAACGTCAGTTCTAAACTGGATTTTCTGATTTTCTATCTTTAGCTCAAGGCTTATGATCACCTTCCTACTGAAGGAATCAACAGGCTCGGTGGAGTGGATTGAACTCTCCCCGGCTGAAATAATTAACTTTATAACAAGAAATATGAGCTAAGGAGAACTTCTCTTACTATATCTTACAGCAGATAACAATGGCTCGATATACAACACTTTACTCTTCAAGGTTTTACTGTCAACTGGTATAAGATCACTATCTGGAACACGAGGGACAACAACTGGCACTCTAGCGAATACACTAGCAACAGAAACGGCTTTCTGCAATTGCTTGTGCATCAGCGAGAGATTGTATAACTCATTCAAGTAGTCTTTCTTCAACAAAGCGTCCCCTGGAGAGGAACTACTACTTGAACTAGCGACATTGCAAGGATAGGCTCAGCACTTAAGGTAGTCTGGCGTACTTCAGACACCCTAGGCATTTGAACGCTATCTTGCATGCCTGAAGTTGTAGGTAGAACACAGACAGGAATGACAGTTTACTAGTGCCTGACCGCTCGGCTACGTTAATAAATAAGGCACAGATCTACAAGAACTAATCTGAACTTCACATTCCGCATCACTGTGACAAATCTCTGATACAACCTGGGAGAACAAACATATTACTCCAAAGCTAAATACCGTCTTTCAGTCACTAAGGGACTATGAAGACTGTTTACTGACTCATGATCATTATGGCTTTTACTGGCAGCATACACAAGGTCATCGCCTGAATTTACTTGAGACATGATTTAAGACAATGAACGAGAATTTAAAAAGAAAATAATAAAAGAAAGTATACAGCACAATATAGCTTACTGGGATTAACGATGTTAACTAATCTGCATAAGTAACAAACATTGCAAGAGATAAACTTAAATCAAGGAAAACTCACTGAAAATTGACTTGGCAAGAAAAATTTACACATTAATATTCAAAAATCTTACTTTAATTTGAATTAACTGCAAGGTGAGTTTTCTCTACTTTTAATTTCAACCAGAATTGCAATAAGAAATTAATAATTCAATGCAAAAATAATTATATAAAATCAATAATTCTTATGCAAAGAGGAACAAACTGATAAAACAAGGCAAAATAAAAGGAGAATTGCACAAAACAATTAAAGTATTCACTAACAACAATCGAAATAAAGTTACTTCTTAAATCACTGAGAAAATTGCACTTGAATACTAATTATCACTGTTGCCAAATTAAAAAATTACTTTAACACATAAGTAAACAATATAAGGATTTATGAAAGCAAAATAGAATACTGCCAAAAAAAATGGAATAGCACAAAATCAGTTGCAGGAATTATCAATAGTCAATAAAATTGCACTGGGTAACAATTTCAATGAAAGAAAACAAGGATATAAGAAATTAACTAGTTTGAACAAGATAACTTAATGAAACAATTACTGAAACAATTCACTAAGAACACTGACTTTAATCAAATTTAAGAGTGAACTTGTTCAAACAACACTTCAACATGAATAAAAATGAACAAGATATATAACAAGAAAATAAAATAACACTTACAGGAGCAGGAGTACAATTCGTCAATGGTAAATAAACTGTTGAACTTACAAATTCACAAAATAGTCAGGGACTTTGGACTTTAGGTAAGTCAACTTAGCAGAAGAAATTGGGATCTTCAATAAAAATTATGGCACTAATCTGTAAAGGTGAAACACT
Source organism: Cherax destructor (assembly GCA_009830355.1). Lineage (NCBI taxonomy): Eukaryota > Metazoa > Arthropoda > Malacostraca > Decapoda > Parastacidae > Cherax > Cherax destructor. The sequence continues at coordinate 18,073 of WNWK01033526.1, read as the reverse complement.
GTATAAAAAGAACCAATTACACAAAACAAGAACAAGTGCAAGGGAAAAGGAACACTGACTGCAACACATAAGAATTAGCAGGGAAATACTGGGAAGAATACTTGGAAAATATTACCGGAACACAATAAAAGTTAAAGAAAATAACACAAGGGATGACTGATTTAAAATGCACACAATACTCAGTAAAACGATACTTACTTCAGATGGGATAAAACACAACACTATATGGAAAATAAGAGGCACACAATAAACAGATAACACTAGAAACAATTATTGCAAGCAGGGAATCTAAATTAACACAGTCTAGAGTGAAGTCACATGTCTCAGGACAACACAAAAGTTCACTATAATGAGCAAAATTGTTTCAAGTACTTGCAATTGTCTCTAATTATATGAGAGAAAAAAAATAAATGTCTCTAGGCTGTAGATTGAAGATAGTGGTGATTGAAGCTGTAGTGGGTGATGGTGAGTGGAGATATTCTCGTCTGGGGCTAGTTTCAGCTACTCTACTACACTCGGCGTCCCTTGAAGGATTTGCGCTTAACTACGAAGAACTACGAATCTAGGTTTTCACATCGTTGGCGCACAGGTACGAAGAAACACCCTCAGGACTCTTGACCGATTCGTAGCCAATAAAAATTCTTGTAGGACCCAGTATAAGGGTGAAATAAGACACACGTGGGTAATGGCAGTGTGTTTGTGTAGGTGGCTGGGTGAACGGGGTGCAGCTTGGTGAGTGGCTGACGCACGTGGTCCCACGCGAATCTAACCCAGGCTTCTTGGAAAAAACCAGAATACCACAGGGATGGTATTAGCACTCAAAACAGCGATACACTGGAGCACAAAGACGATAGGGAATGCAGGGACTCACGTGGTTTGCTGGCTTACTTCTCAGAGTCAGCTGGGTTGTGTTGCTGGCTTAAATACACACGCTCAGCTAGGTTAGTCTTGCTGGCTTAAGTACACATGCTCAGCTGGCTTAGTCTTGCTGGCTTATGGCTAGGCTGGCTTGAACAGGTTGGATGTCTTGGCTGGGCACTCTCCCCTCAGACTGGCTTATCTCGTAGCTTATTTTGCAAAACCCGGGTCTACCCTTCGTAGGTTTTAACGAATAAGAGATAAGGCACTTAGCTGACCAGGAAATATTGTAGACAGCCTGACAAATTCTGGCTTGGAGTGTTGGTAGCTGGTAGCGTCTGTAGGCCTACATACTGGCACACGAGACTCGTCTAGCTTTGTTGAAAATATTTTTTTTAAATAAATTTTGCTAAATGAAAAGTTAATATTTTTAAACATATGAATACAAGAATAAATATGGAATTTTATTTTTAAAATATAATCAAGTGTGCCTTTTTGAAATGAGAAGTTTTTTGCACTAATATTTTTAGTCGTAAATCAGAAATGAATATGAAGTGCACATTTTATGTACTGTATAGAAGGTTTACCTTTTATTTTGGCATAATCGTGTTATTTAAGAAAATCTCTAAACACTTCCTGACAAGATCCTAAATAAACTCACTATCTGGCCGTCAGCAAGTGTTAATAGTTTTGTCTTTTTCTAAATCAGTAGGTTAATATTTATATTCTTATGAACACTATGTATAAACAATATCTAAATTTCTTCAAGGCTACGTAGGTTTTCAGAATAGTTTTGCAAATCACATGCTAGAAAATATTCGTCATTCTGCTCCTCGTGTGTGTGTGTGTGTGTGTGTGTGTGTGTGTGTGTGTGTGTGTGTGTATCTCTGGGAGTAGTTGTTTATTTGAAGCTACGGGTGTGAGGTTTGCTTTTCCTGCTCTTCCTTCATTAATTCCCTCATCATATTTTGTATGTATTTTATTTTAGTTTCTAATGTTTATATCACTTGTTCTTTCCACTTAGTCACTATTCCGGTCTTCTACCATTATATTTGCAAAGAAATTTTATTAGTGTCGTTTCGAATTCATTTTTTCTAAATTTCTTTGATTTTTCGTTATTCTTGTTGGAAGTAATGTACTAAAAAAAATTATTTTTATATTTTTTTTCTATAACCAAGTATATTGCTCTCATATATCCTTATTTTCTTCCTGTCAACCAACATCGACATCTTTGTTTTCAGTATTTTATCATAACTCATATTTGTTTGCTCTGGGATGTAGTTTTTAACTTTTCCTTGGATATTTTCTGACTAATCCAAATTTATGTATTTTTTTTATAGGTCAAAGTCATAACAAAGTTGATGTATTTTTTTCCAGCATATTTCCATCCATATTGAGTTCGGAAATGCACAGAGTAAACCTGAGTTACGATCCAGTTTTGCCCTTTGTGTTTTCTAAATTCTTTGGGTCATGAATAATCGATCCTGAAGAAGCGTCCAAGAATAAAATAAATTAGAGACTCCAGGGGACATTCTTCCCTCCCTGAAACCCCAAAGGCCTTTAAAAATCACATGCTTATTTTATCATATATTTCTTAGCAACCAGGAAAGATTTATCTTTAATTATTATATAAGTTTTAAGGCATGAGGAATTAGATTTCATCACTGAATAACACGCTCACTTCTGATCAACTCGAGTTACTCGCGGTACTTTAACACGTTGTCTGAATCGCAACTCAGGTTAAATATGTTAATTTGCTCTCACTACATAAATAACATTAGAAGTTAGGTTTGATATAACATGCTATGCAGTCGGTTGTGAAGGAAAATCTAGCTAAACCCAGTCCAGATGCCTGTGATCACTGGAGACCAGCCAGTGTACGCAGTAATAAAACAATATCTTTAATAGGTTTACTCTCAAATAGTCGGTAATATGACCGTAATATTAAGAGGATTCCAGTCAGAAAAACAGGTCTAAATATCTCTCTAGCACTTGCAGCAATCTGAACAGTCATCAGTCATTGCTGAATCTGGAATAGCAATCCCAGGAACTTTCACCTTTTGGATCCTCCTTAAGTTCCAAACAATCCTGTTGACTTTTATTCGATCCCAAAGGTAGCCAACTTTTCTTTATATCTTGACAACTTACTGCCCCTTGTGCCTCTACGTTTCTCCAGTCACAGCAAGTATGCTCCCTAGGCGTCTGCTCATAACTACGATTTTAAATAATTACTAGAACAATCTTTAAAGACCTTCAATCCTTAAAGACCTTCGTCGTGAAAAGGTGAAAAAAGCGATTTTTACTGACTGCCACAGTTGCTCAGTAAAAGAAACTTCAGTTCTTCAAGGGCGCCAGATCATTCTTCGTCCAAATGTGCATTGCATCAAATAACACACGAGACGATGATCTTGACTCGTTCTTCTCCCATGAGGGTCAAGCGTTTCCTCCATATATGGCAGAGACTGACGACGTAATGTATCATTCGAAGAAATTGGATATTGTCAAGTCTTGAGAAAGAGGTTAGTAACTCACTGGGTTATTTTTCAGTGAACGTATCCCCATCCCTGTCGTATGGTTGCCTCGTTGTAGATAGTGGAACACTTATTCACACGCTTGTTCTCAGAGATGGAATTTCAGCTTTCAACAACTACAAAGTTACGTGTTTCAAGAAGTATTGTATATTCAAAGGGAGCTTAGGAAGATCTCCTACCAATTGTTTGGAATGCTTTTACAATGTGGCCAGATGGTGAAAATACCTGGAAAATGGTCTGAGTTTCTCAAGAAAAACAAAAATAATGTACCGTAGAACTCTTTCAGTACTTTTCAAAAGATCGCATCTAGACCAAGTGATCTCCAGGTGATCTATATACCTCATCTGCTCATGGAAAAATAGTCAAGCACTGGTTACCAGGCCAGGAAATGGATGGAGAATTGTAAAAAAAAAAAAAAATTGGCACACAACTCGTGCTGCATTATCTGACATGTCATAAAAATATTTTGGTAACGACCTCTGACTCTTAATGTTGTGAGCATTCTTACCTATGATTTTTCTCCCTTTGAAGCCACATATATATTACCATCTGTGAAGTTTGTCAGATACAGCACTGAAAAGCATCAATACATTATGAACATCCGAGACGATGCTGAAACTTTTTGTAGAAAAAAATATGTAGTGATCTTCCACATTCTGCTGTTGTTACTGGATGAGATTTAATATTTAGCGTGAGAGGCTGTTCAAAACGCCTTTAATTCAAAACCCTGAAGAATGCTCTGATGTCATCGAGGTTTTGGGTTTCTTCCAGCTCTTAAATAGAAAGTTATAGAGGAGGTACGAGTTCGGTCAACCACCTAAGAAAGTAGTTGTTCTGCCAACGAAATCACAACGTAGAGATGATTCCTCCTAGTCAGAATGTTCTGTACCACCACTGTTAAGGGGTCTTTACCAGGCCCACCTATGGGCATCGACCCATGATCCACTAGTTCGAGAACCATCCCACAAATTGTAGTGGCGTGCCAAGAGCTAGCAATATGTGGTTGTTGAAAACTATGTAATCAGTCTTGCAGCTGCAACAAGGGGCTACCCTGCACATTCCTCTGTAACTGTCTGTACACAGCTCACCAACTTTCAGTACTGTACTATTATGACTACGTCTGTTACAGTTATGACTGCTTCATTTGCTGTTGAAATTACGATTGTTTTTTTCTTTTTCTGCTGGACTATTGATTAACAGTGAGCCTTACATAATAAACAGTTACTACGTTGTACGTCATTTTAGGATGGTAATTTTGGTCTTATTTGAATGCTAATAAATGTTGTTAAATGTTTGCAGTAAAGAATTATTTAAAACGTTCGCCTGTATGTAGCATGACTGGGATGTAAATATTGATTATCATAATTTTTTAAGATTTTCATGGTAAAAAACAACTCTTAAATGCTTCAGGCACGCGCAACTTTAAAATTAGCGATGGAATCTGATTCCGTATGCATATAAAATGATGAATCATTCATATCTGTATCTTATTTGCTTATGTATGAGAATTGGAAAGTATGATTTTCATAAGTGTACGGGGTTTCAGGAGGGGGATCCCTGGGAAACCTATAGGAAATTTCGTTTTGCCTCTCAACGGGATTGATCATTCATGTCCCAAGGAATGTAGAAAACACAGTAGGAAAACTTTAACACTCCGATTTCTAGATTAATGACCATAGTATATGGTGAAAAGGGAGGGAAGGAAGTTTAGAAAAAGACAAAGATTGGAAATAAAAGACACGAGATAAAGAGTAAGAGAAGGAAATATGAAGGGTAATGACCATACCATTCTGATGTCTAACCTTGAATGTGTGTGTGTGTGTGTGTGTAAAACTAAAGACATTGGTAAGGATGATTATGTATGATTTACCAACGCAGGTACATACAAAGATATGAAGAGATACACATATGCTGTGCATACGTCAGCAAGTGAAGATGCATACGACGTTTAGTGCAGCAACAGCAATTTCCAAGTGTTTGTACACATTCAAGTGGAGGCGAAGGTGTAAGACAGCATGAAGCAGCACAGGAGACTGGGTGACAGGCAGGTGACAGCTATAATGTAGTATCATGCACTTGAAGCGGGTCAATTGTTCTGCCAAGACGTTAATGTTGTGTTCTCAAGGACCTGACAGGAACGGCATATGTTGGAGTGTGGTATTGACTTACGTACTGGCACCCAACATATGTTATGGAGTTAGTCATCGATGGGGGTGGGGAAGGGTTCAGGAATGGTGAGGTATCGTACACTGGTAATGAACACTGTAGCAAAGAATTTAATGATGATACCTAAGTGGTCTCGCCTCGCAACTCAGTTACATCACGTGAACCACGTCATACTTGTACCATTTTTTTCAATTTAGCTAATGTTACCTCATCGAGATAAGAGACATGGTGGAATTAATACCGTGTATCGAATTCGGCTTTTAACTCGGCTAATTGTGCTGTTGTGTTCTTCTTCCGCCAGTGAATGCAACGTGTCTACTTAACAGTTTTATTGATCACCCCGTCATGAAGTTGCTGGTGATCATCCCCGAGCAGTCTTGTGTCATCAGTGAAAACCAAGAAGTTAACATGATGGTGGTCATCATCGTAAGCAGCCACTGATGAAGCACCATCCGATATTGGTTATAGTGAGATTGTGAATGGAGGTACTAAGGAACGCCTCTGAGAGTTGTACACATGTAGTTATGGCTGGTGTCACTGGAACAATGTTTTGAGGCTCAAGTCATTGAGAAGTATTCATGTTCACCGTCAGGCAAAGTGAGGCAGTGAAGTTGATGCACAGGACAACGCTCTGGGAAGCATAACTGGAGTCTAAGTCACAGTGAAGGTTCAGCAGCCACTGCCAGGCCACTGCCAAGCCACTGCCAAGCTACTGCTTGAATGAATCACCTGCGAATCCTGAGTCACGCCCACTAATATTTTTGAAATAAATTTTATAGTTAGCCAATGAAGCCTTTACATTTCTTCAAATTTCATTTATGTATTCTGGTAACTTATTTGATTAGTAACAACTCTTAGATTCCTTTCGTGTTATGATACTAAAAAAATATTTTTATTTTTCTTTCTCATATTTCCATTTCATGGCAGTATAATGCCATGAAATTAAATTCCATCATTAATCTGTAATTAGATTCCATTCCCTCAATTCATCCAAATCAGTTAGTAAAGATTTACAATAATTTTTAACATTTCGTATTTAATTATTTTATTATTAATTTAGTATAATGAGGAAATGTGAGCGAGCACACTTGCTCATGTCTGTGTCTGTATAGGTAACATGTGCCTGCATGTGTGTGTGTACACACCTTTATATACTTATCTATATGTGCTGTAAGGTTCTAGTCTCAGCGCTTGGTCCTGCATCTCAATTTGCTGCTTGCCAGATTCACTCCCTCCTAGCCTCGTGGACCTTATCGTACCTGCTTTTTAAGCTATGTATAGAGCCTGCTTCCACCACTTCTTCACATAAATTATTCTACTTTTCTACTACACTGATTCCCGAAATACATCCTGACATCCTTGTGGTTTGTCTGTGTCTTTAACTTTCGGCAGTGTCCCCGAGTTCCCGTTATTCCTCTCCAACAGTCATATCTTCCCAGGTTCTTCTACCCTCTAATGCCGTTAGATTCAGTTCCATTATCCTCTTCTAATAGTTCATACCTCTTAACTTAGGAACAAGCCTTGTTGCATACATCTGCACTTTCTCTAGTTTCTTTATGCTTCCCATGTGGGCCAAATTTACTGCATCTGAAGATGAGCGAATTTGTGGGAAGCTTCCTGAAACACTGTCTACCGCATTACTGAAGACCGATCTGAGTCTCGGAGACATTATGCTATCCGTATCAACGTGCCGGAATATACACCATGTCTCAGATTTGACGATAGAACCACTTGTGTTAATCCAGTAGCAGATAGACATGTAACTGGCAGAGAAGTTCATCAACAGGTATATTTCACACCATAGAAGGTTGCTCCACTGTAAATGTATGACTATTATGCTCAGTTCCGTCTGAGTTCTGAGACTCTCTGATGGGTTCCAGGAACTATACACCATGTGCAATGTTCTGTCCTCTTCCTCGATCGTCATGACCTTACATTGGCTGAGGCTGAACTCAAGTAACCATTTGTTTGACCACATCCATCTGCAACCTTTCCCTGCCCTAGTCTGTTTTATTCTTCTCATATGTTTACAACAGCAAATAGTGATGAATCTGACTCAGTCCAAACTGAAATAGCATTTACATAAACCAGAAACAGTACTGGACCTAATAACGATCCTTATAGCACCCCGCCTGTCACACTTCCCCATTCTGAAGTCTGTTCCCTGAGAATCACTCTTTGACTCCATCCTTTGAGATACTTTTTGATCCATCTGAGGACATTCCCTATTATTCCTGCCTACATTTCAAGTTTTTGCCCAAATCTCATGTGGAGTGTATCAAATGCTTTCTTGCACTATAAGAAAATGCAATCCACCCCCCTCTCTCTCTCTAGTCCCTCCCCTTATTTTGTCATAGAATTCCAACAGGCTGTAAGCCAGGATTTACTATATCTGAACTCATTCTGGTTATTGTTTATGAGACTACTACTTTCTACGTGCTCTACCACTCTCTTGACTATCTACTCCATTACCTTGCAAGGGATGCATGTCAACAAAACTGGCCTGTAGTTCAACGTTTCCTGCCCCTCTCCTTTCTCTGTCTTCAAGATCTCTGGCAACAGTCCTGTGTTCACGGACTTGTAGATCTAATCTAGTGGTTTGGATAATGCTTCTGCTCTTCGCAAAACCATGGTGATAACTTGCCAGGTCCTACTGCTTTTAGACTATGCAGCAGCATCAACAGTTTCTTTACCTTCTCCAATGTAGTGTGTACAGTGTCCAGCATATGTGTGTGTATTATTTCTGCTAGGCTTTCTGGTAGTGCCTTAATTTACGCTGAGAGGATTCTTTGAATCATTTATTTAGCACTTCATAGATTTGCTTCGTATTTCCCATAAACTCTTCCCCTTTCTTCATGAGTAGAATTACCTGATATGTTAGATGTCTTTCTTCTGATATGGGTTTGAACCAGTTTTGTCCTTAACTGTTATGTCATTCTCAAATTGTCTCTCAGCCTCTTTCCTCACCTTTGCATATTATTACGAACATAGGTGTAGATATGGCCTGCATACCTTGCCGTAATGCATTTACTATATGTGAACAAGCTAATTATATTTCCTTAATTAAACAAGTTGGTATTTACAGAATAGTATAGCCTATGTATAATATTTACTCTATGTACAATGAGGCAAGAGCAAGTATGCATAAGACATAATCAATGAGACAAATACAAGCACGGGACACTGTGAACCGTGAGCGACCAGCATTGAAGACAAGTCTGCCAAAGTTGTTTCCACAAGAGTACCACATCGCTTCACAGCTTTGGCGGGCTTCCTTGTTATTGGCTGGTTGAACCTAGGTACTGGTATAACGACGGGGCCCCTTTGATCGTTAAACCCTTAACACCTGGTTTGCTGGTGGAGACGCATGCCTATATGGGTGTTTAACATAGGCCGAATAAAAACTCTTAGCATGCCCCAAACATTCATTACTGGCTAATCTGCTCTTTATTCCATTTTATTCTGTCCTTTGCTTCCTGTAGTTTTTCCACGCTCTTATGCTTCTCCTGTTTGCCTCTCTGCATCTTGGTTAAACCAATGGCAATCTATGTCTCTGTCTTTTCCTGTTTCCCAATCACCTTATTGTTTTGAGGTCCTCCTCTGCCTTCCGGCACTCTACAGTTATGCTCTCCATCATCTCATCTACTGATTTCCCTTCTACTTTCCTTTCCACTGCAATATAATAAGGAATTCTGTCATCCCTTTTCTAAAGTCTGGATTCTCTGCCATTCTTACCAATACATTTAGTTCCACAAAGTATTCGAAGGTCAGCACTGCATGGCCGCTGGCCAGCAGGGAAGGGAAACTCTGACGTACTTGTAGTTAATAGTAAGTTAAGTTTTCCTAACTCGTCTCTTTTCCAAATTGTCATTTTCAGCAAATTAGCCTCCCTGTTTTTCGTCCTTCCTGTGGAAGTACCTGTGTTATTGGGAGATTTTAACTTTAGACAAATTGATTGGAACAATGTGACAGGAAATCTTGAGTCTAGTGACTTTCTTGATACGGTTCTGGATTGCTTTTTAAAACAGTTTGTGACAGAACCGACTAGAGAAAACAACCTGCTTGACTTGGTTCTTGCCAACAAAAAAATCACTAGTTAATATCTTGAGGTTAATGATGAGCTTGGGGAAAGCGATAACAAATCACTTAGTTTCAATATATCATGGATTTTTTTTTTTTTTTTTACATTTTATTGGTTTTAAACAGAATTACAAAACATATCCATAAATAACTAATGAAAATAATTACAAAATCAATACAAAACATACAGATAATCTCCAGTAAGACAATTAAAGAACAATAAAGTCCCTATCCCCGCCAATCACTATGTGCATACAATTATATGCACCTATTACATTTAACCATAATCATTATCCAACAACCTACGTATGACCCTATTACATCAGGATGGATGTACAATATATAAAACAGATAGCGTAAATCACCACTGTATCCTGTCCCGTGTACCACATATCGGTCCACTCCAATATGATAAGAGCTCCAAGCTATTACCACTACACATCCACTGGTACAGTAATGTCGTACACCAAACAATGTACATTTCTCACAAATTACTATAGTATTCCACACACAGGCACAATATATATTATACTCAATCATACAGATGACATGCACTCCACGTATACCCACTCACACCCTAAACTTGATACCACAAGTACCACCTGTCCTATTCATTATTAACACAGTTCCACTGCTCATGACAATTCAAACCTTGTCATCTCTGAGTACAACTACGATAAATATATATAAAAAATACACCAAATTCATGTGAGAGTAACCAAACATTTAACCGTCCTCTAACATTACCAAGTCTTGAATCTGCCTGAAGTCCACAGACCCATCAACCAGGTTTCAGTACCTCAGACCATACACAAACTTCAATAATAACACTCCACATCAACATACTTACACCATAACTGAACACCCAGCACTGAACAGGACAAACCCTTACTCTTCCCCAATTACAACCCCCCCCCCTTAAATAACCCACACACCCAAATCCACATCCCACTCGATCACACAACATACACACCCAAACCCATCTGTCTCCCGTCACCCAGTATAAATGTCATCCGTCCCCACCCACCAAACCGCCCCCCAACCGTACCAACTTCAGTCAATCACAAGCAACATCCAGGCCATACCAAAGCTACAACCGTACATTCCCAAGCAAGTCGCAGAGCCAAGCCCCCTTAAACTCCTACAAACCCACTTAATAACTCTCCCACCCGGAAATTCCTATAAGCCGAACTAAAATCCTTATCCCAATCCCTCCGATACACCTGCCTGTTTCTACATTTCGTACGGTACATTACCGCAGCCAATGCCCTAATTCTTTCCCTTATTCCACCTCCCTCAATCTCCATGACCCACACACGAAATCAACCAAACAATGTATTAGGCCTCTCCTAACCCTGTAATCCAATCCTCCCAAGTCCAGGAACAGTGCCCTCAACAACTGTATCCCCTCCCCAAGTTTGCATACCACCCCCCATCCACTCCCGCACCGGCCCCAAAGCTTCACAGAAATATATCCCATGCAAGACAGTTTCCAACATACCACACCTCTCACACCAGCCCTCCTGTACCAACCCCATACTGAATAATACCGCCCTTGACGCTACGCCCCATGTAAAAATCTGTACATCTGTTCACGATTCTTTGCGCGTAACCTAAGTCCTCGAAAACCCCTCCATATCCGAACCCAATCATATACTGGAAAACCGCTGCACCCTCTACAACCTTAGCCTCCGCACCAAGACCCATTATCCTATTCACCTTCATTTTATGCGGTTCCTTAATTACCAATAAATTCCTCAACAAATCTCTACAGTAATCTAACTCCTTTCCCCCACCATTCACTCATCTCCCTCAATACACCCCCCACCCCACCCTCCTCCTTTCCCCCAAGCCCCCTCTCCTTACCAAGCACCGTCTCACATACATACACACCAGTTCCGCTCCAACCAAATTAAACCCAAACCACCCATCCCTACCCAGCTCCTAACAATTTCCTTCCGCAACCAATTCCTCCCATTCGCCCAGAATACTTGAATACTCTACGCCCAACTCTTTCACATCCACCAGCAACAGTGGGTACACACCAGCAACATACCAAATCCTACTGTAGACCAATGTATTGACAGCAAGTACCCTCTGTCGCAAAGTGAGATCACTGGCCTCCATGCAGACATACACAATTCGCCCTTTGCACCACTCGACCTGAATTCACCTTCTCGTCTGATGCCTATCCCTCATGTATACAATTCCACAGATAGTGATGCTATCCACCACGAACCACCCATACCCCCGACCCAAGCTCCCCCACCCAGGATCCTACCTCCAACATTTTCGACTTTGCACCATTCACGCTCATCCCAGTGGCCTCGCAAAAAGTCCTAAACACCTCCGAACCGTCTCAAAACCAACCACATTCCCTAAGAGTACTGTTGTGTCATCTACATAACCCACAACACCCCTATCCTGCCGCCCCCTCCCTGTACCCCACTGTCCACTAATCTATAGAATGGATCTTGCACGCATGCAAGAGAATCTGCGACAGGGACAACCCTGTCGCAGACCCCTATCCATCTCCATCACACCCCCAAGCCTGCCATTCACCTGTATTCTAACGCCAGCATCTACATATAATGCCCGAACCCAATCCACTACCTCCTCCCCGAAACCCTGTCTCCTCATCACCTAAAACAACACCTCACGTTCCACACTGTCATACGCCCCTTTCCAGTCCAAAGCTAAGATGCCTCCTCCCCTACCACTATCTAAAACCCCTTAATCCTCTCATGCCCCTTAAGCACCCTCTACCCGGGATATCCCCCTGCCCCCTGCAATCACCTTCTCAAGCACCCTTTTCAATCTATTTCCCAATATTTTTGCAAAGATCTTATAGTCTGCATTCATGAGCATCAGTGGCCTGTAATTACTCAACATATTACTTACCTTTCCCTTTTTCACCAAGACCATTACACCCATCCCCATCCCTTTCCCCATCCTCCTATCCCTCTTCATCCGATTCATCACTTCCACCACACAACCTCTCATACTATCCCAGTGTTCCCTAAAAAACCATTTGCCAACCCATCTATTCCAGGATTTTCCTTTACTAAGCCCACTCACTACCTCCCATACCTCCTCTTCGCTGATTGCCCTCCCATACCCTCCCTATCCCCCTCCTCTAACCTCCCCACAATACCCTCTGTAATAATATTACAAGCCTTCAACTCCACATCCACACTACTCAGGTACCTCTGAAACCACTTGTCCATGCACACCCCTATCGCCTCTGTTCCTCTAATATTCATTCCCGGCTCATAACCATTTGCACTTTCCTCTACTTCCACATATTCCATTGTCCTTCTCTCCCTACGCACTCTACATTGACCTAACACATATTTTGAGGGTTTATCCCCCACAAAACATCATCATACCCGCCTTCATCCTACACGCCCCAAACCTCTCATTCTGTATTTCTATCAACCTATTCTTCAATTCCCTAATCTCCCCCGTAACTGCATATCCCTCTTACATAACAACTCTGTAGCAGGCCTTTTTAAATATCGTTGCATCCCATATCGCCATTCCGCCTCCTCCTTTCCCAACCCTGATAAAACATTCGTATGTGTGGTTTTCCACCGACACCCACCAACCCACCAAATCTTCCTCCTGACGCCCTCGTTCCCATAACCTACCCCACCATCCCGCAAACTCAACCCTTTTATCCTCACCCGATAACAACCTAACATTCAATTTCAAATATCCCCTATACCACTTAGCTACTCCTGACCAATCTACTCAGCCAACACCCCCTGTGATCAGAAAAACCCACATCCAAATAACTAATCCTACCCACCACAACAGACCCAGAAACATAAATCCTATCAAACCCTCGCCCCATAACCCTCCTAACAAAAGTATGCTCCCGGGAACCCCTACCCCAACTACATCCCCCAACCCCGCACTTTAATAAATCCCTCAGTTCAACCAACACACCTCCCCCCCTAGGCTCAACATCCCTCTCCCGAATTATGCAGTTAAAACCCCCCCAACTATCGACACCCCAGGAAAAACCCCTGAAAGCATATATCATTACATCCCTTACAAATTCCACTTTCACCTTCCTTGAATGTTCTGCCGGCATGTATACACCCATGAAACATACCCGCACTCCACCCCACTCCCCTCTACCCTCACTATCCGACCCCCCCCTTTCCCAAATATAATTTAAAAGGGCTAGAGTCTGCGACTGCTACCGCCACCCCACCCTTTAATTTCCCGATGAACCAGCATACACCTTATATCCCTTCAACTGCAACTCGCTTCCACACCGAAAATTATGTTCTTGTAAAAGACTACATTCACACCATACCTCCTCAATGTGCATTCTACCCATGCCCTTTAATTTCCTTGCCCTTAGGCCGCGGGGGGAGGCTGCGAGACCGCCTTCCCTTTACCTCCTGTTTTACTCAACTGCATCCCACCTTGACCTTTTCTCTATCATGCAAAACTCCCAGGTCCTTTTCGCCACCTCCACCATCGACTTTTTACCTGTCCTCTGTGCTGGGGTCAATACATCTTCACTATCACTCACTGTGCCCGACCCTCGATCCAGGCACCGCTTCCATACTATCATCCCTCCGTCGCTCTCTTGCCGATGCACCTCAACCGATACATGCTCTCTGACTAAAGACTGCTGTTCAACACTGCTACTCACCAACTCATCCACCACACTTTACTGCCGCATCCAAACCTTCACATGCCTCCACACTAAGTACTGGCAACGGGTCGTCCAATATCTCCCGTAATACCTCTCCAAAGGGAATCCTCGCTTTTTGCCTGGGTGCTTTCGCCACCAGCAGCAGCCTCCTGTACAGACACATTTGGCAACGTATGACACACCTGCGATCCATCAACAATCTCACCCATAATCTAGTTCCGGCCTCTTAGCGTCCACTGGATCCTGCACAACCTCGTGCGTCCTACCTTTCAGGTCTCGTCGTCCAGTATCCACCCGTTGTCCCGTCCTCCGCATGCAGTCAGCAGCCACATGCTCGTATGCCCTGCACAACCTGCAGGTCCTCGCTGTCCCATGTACGTCACGTATAGCTGAGTCCAAACTGGCAGTATGACGTAAGATGGAATCGGCCTGCGTAATGTCATTTTCAATGAGTATGTCCCCTCAAAATGCCCACCATCGGACCCTCGCTCCACTTCCCGGGTATGGCAGCATGCACAATGCCATAAGCTCCAAATACTTGGCTGATGTCCACCGAGTCTGATTCAAACGGCACATTCTAACCCCTGACCCAATTTAAGTATGCGCAGTCCTTCACGCACTTGTAGGCCAGAATGTACTGTATGATTTGTCTTGATGGGGCGACAGTCCTTTCTACCCCCAGCTGTTAAGATTTTTAAAAGACTCTAAAACCCCGTTGGCGCCACCCAAAAATTGTAGTCTCCAAACCATAAACGTCTCTTAATATGTTTGGCAGAACTGTGCCGCAGTAGCCGGTTGCAAAGACCCTGTCCCATATCTATACGACTGTGTTAATCCTTCGTCTGTCGCCGTCGCCATGTTTACAGAAAATGAAGGTCTTGATCCCCGCGGGGGGCCCCGGGGAACAGCCCCCCGCCCCCCAAAGGGGGGGTCCAATGAGCTTTGGAATTCCCAGATAACTGCAAAAGTCTCTGTCCCAGATTTCACGGCCGACTTCATGGGATTGAAAAATTCCTGGGGGGGCTCCCCCCTTAAGGAATGTGACTGACCTGACAGGTTAAGCTTTGGGCAAGGGTGGGAGAATTGACTTGCCTCGCATGGGAGTAGGCCTGCTGAGTGTTCCTTTTTTCTTATGTTCTTATCAAAAAGATTATTTTAAATTTATTGGACTCAAAACTGCCCCAGTTAGATGTAAATATTGTTTTTGGTTTCTCTGTTTTCCGTCTTGGTTTTTTATCATTTGGTTGGGGGGTTGTATATTCTGCAATTACTACTATACCCCCTGTCTCACCAAAGCCCTCAATGAAGTATGTCTTTTAAAGTTCCACTAATTTCTAATTAGCAGTGCCACTTCTCTGCCTTCTCTGTTTGCCCCTTTTCCTTATCACCTGATACCCCAGCGGGAAATATAGCATCTGACATCATGTGCTAAATTTTGCCTCTAGATAGGAATGATGTCGGTTTAAAACCCTATTCTTTCTTCAGTTCATGACTCTTTTTTGATAGTCCATTGCAACTTTTTGCCAATTCTTAGCATGCCCCCTTTATACATTGGTTTTGTTCTGCCCCCTCTGTATGTTGCTATATGAAAAGTGTATGTCGATGAGCAAGCAAGCGTGTGTGTCTCCATTGAGATGTGCTTAGAGAAAGAGAATGGATTGGGGGGAGATAACTCGGGGGGGGTTGATGATATGTTAGTGCTGAGATGGGGGGACAAAAAGGGGTTGGAGTTGAGCTCTTTTAAAAGGGTGGGGTCTTTTCTAAAAAAGTCCCGAGGTTGTGATTTCCCCCCCCCGGAGCCCCACGGGGGTGTCGGGGTTCAGCCCCGGCAAGGGTAGAGACATCGGGCGTGTTTCCCAAGGGTTTTTCTGCCCCCCATCAGAAAAAATGGGTACCTGGGTGTTATTCGGCGGGTTGGGGGTCGCATCCGGGAAAAAACTGACCAATTTGCCCGAAATACTCAGCATAACAAGGGGCTTTCTATATAATAGTATGTCATTGATGTCAGCTAGGACATACCTTGTACATGAAATTTGTGAAATACAGATATTATTATTATTATTATTATTATTATTATTATTATTTTTTGGAACGCCTAATTAAATTTTTGTTAATCATTATTCCTACCCTCCATGTTTCCTCGTGGTCACAAAAAGCTTTTTCCCCCAAAAATATTATTTCCAGCCCTGAGAAAAAGGAACGCCTTTAACTGTTTTCCTTGTCGAAAAACCGTTTTTGAAGGAAAATATCCGGCGATAAACTTAAAAACCCTCCAATAAAAATGTGTCGGGTTTTGGTCTCCCGTGGTGGGGCATGCGTGTGGTGTGTGCGGGTGTTGTATTATGTTGTTCCCCTTTTGTTCCGCTCTCTTCCTCCCTTTTTGTTTCCCGTTTTCTTCTTTTTCTTTTGTCTTCTTCTCTTCTCTTCTTCTTCTTCTTCTTTTTCTTCTTTTTCTTCCCCTTTTCCCTCCTTCTTCCTTCTCCCCCTCCCTTTTTCCCCCTTTTTTCCCCCCCTTCCTCCCTCCCTTTCCCTCCTTCTCCCTTTTCCCTCTTTTTTTTTTCCCGTTTCCCTTTTTTTGCTCTCCTTGCTCTTTGTCCGTTTTCCCCCTGCTCTTCTGTCTTTCCCTTTTTTCCCCCCCGGGGTTTTTTTTTTTTTTTTCCCCTTTTCCCTTTTTTTTTTTTTTTTTTTTTTTTTTTTTAAAAAAAAGGGGTTTTTTTTTTGGGGCCTTTTTTTAAAAAACCCCTTGGTTTTCCCCCGGTTTTTTAAAAATTTTTTTTTTTTTTAAAAAAATGGGGTCTAATTTCTATTTGATAAATTAAAATTGTTTTAATAGAATTCAAATTTTCGTGCTGGGGATTTTCCAGAACAAAAAATTCGCAGTTATGTACCAATTCCCCCGATTTATTAAACAAAATTTAGATATTGGTTTCATACGATAATTGGGGAATGTATCTTTGGGTCGATTATATACATTCCAAGCAATTGTATTTTTAGGAACATTTGTTGGTTTTTGGGGTTTCCCAGGGGTAATTAACCAATTTTATTGGAAAACTATCATAATTTCTTCTGATCGGCTTCAGATCTTCAACGCTGGTGTATTTATTAGAGGAAGGTTTATATTGCAACAAATTTTTTCCCTCTATAGATTAACACCTACAACCCCGAGGATGTCGAGCTTCAGGGGACTTTAAGGGGGGCTAAAACCTTTGGCCCTCTTCAATTTTTGATCTCCTGAACCTAGACCCATTTGGGATTGCATTAAATCCCGAACCCTGTAAAAGGTTTATCTGAAGCTCCCAATGCCTCTTCATGATTTTAAAATATCTAATTGCCTCTTTGGGGTATTAGGGGGCTGAGGGCTGTGCTATAAGGTACATAGGGAATATTTACTTGGGTCCCACCAACAAAACATCTATCTAGAGTTTATGGGTTTCATACTGGAGGGGAGATAGTAGAATAAAGAGGACTTTTTAAATGCCTAAAGCCGGATCAACTCTAGCCCCAAAATTAAAGTAAATAATTTGATTTTTAACTGTGATATTGTTTTCCCGAAGTATTCGATCTTCCGTTTCCTTATTTGACTGTACACTGGTCAAACAAGACGTGACAGTTGAGGCCCCCTTCCTGTCTCAGTCTTGTACATCGGCATGACCTTTCCCCCCTCTCCCGACACTTGGTACTTGGTTTATTTTAGTGGTTATTATGAAAATTTAAATATACTTCGATTTAAATACAGCTAAAAAGATATTATTGTTACCATCCG
>WNWK01033525.1:0-21092 GCA_009830355.1 Cherax destructor | reverse complement strand
CAGTTTGGCATGAATAAAAGGTAACAACCGTAAACAAAATTACCCCAGACATGTTTTTCCTCTAAAAAAAGTCAAGTTCGTTAGGTTTTTTGAAGTATATTTGAGAACTGGGGTAAAAAACCCACGCTGAGGTTTTTGGGTTTTATTCTAGGATAAGTCTGCATTATTAATAACCTAGGATATCACAAGATAACGGGAAAATCCAGGATAACCGGGATATCCCGGGGGGCAGATAATGATATTTTGTGTCCATTAAGTTTGTCAGGCCCCCGGATGTCATCTACAACTCTATGATAGCATCATAGTTTACAACTGAACCACCCGGGCACGATCCCGGGGGTCATGCTGGGCATTTTTCCCCAACCCCTTTTTTTCCCCTTTTGCCAGTAAATGAAACGGGGTGTTTTGGCTTTTGATGGTGGTCATTGGTGGGGGATTCCTGGAAATTTGGTTAAAGTGTGTTGAAGTAAGATAACGGAATAATCCTGGGTCTTTAGGTGTTAGTGTTTTTAGGTCACGGGGCAGTTGTCACTGGGTCTTCAGTTGTCAGGGTCTTCTTTTTCATTGAGTCTAAATTTTTTTTTTTCATTGTGCTTCGTTGTCATTGTGTCTTCAGTTGTCATTGTGTCTTCAGTTGTCATTGTGTCTTCAGTTGTCAGGCTTCAGTTGTCATTGGGTCTTCAGTTGCGGGGTTTTCAGTTGTCATTGGTCTTCAGTTGTCATTGGCTTCAGTTGTCATTGGGCCAGTTGCTTTGGGGTTTTCAGTTGCTTGGGTCTTCAGTTGTCACTGTGTCTTCAGTTGTCTTTGGGGTCCAGTTGTCACTGGGTCTTCAGGTCACTGGGTCTTCAGTTGTCATTGTGTCTTCAGTTGTCACGGGGTTTTCAGTTGTCATTGGATCTTCAGTTGTCACGGGGTCTTCAGTTGTTATTAGGTCTTCAGTTGTCACTGGGTCTTCAGTTGTCATTGAGTTTTCGAGTTTTTGGGTTTTCAGTTGTCATTGGGTTTTCGTTGTCACGGGTCTTCATTTGTCATTTTTCCCGGGTTGTCATTTGGTTTTAGTTGTCATTGGGTCTTCAGTTGTCACTGGGTCTTGTTGTCATTTTTCTTCAGGTCTTGGATCTTCATTTGTCCCCGCGCTTCATTTGTCATTGGGTCTTCAGTTGTCACTGGGTCTTCAGTTGTCACTAGTCTTCAGTTGTCACTGGGTCTTCAGTTGTCTTTGGGGTTTTTCAGTTGTCACTGCGTCTTCATTGTCATTGTGTCTTCAGTTGTCACTTCAGTTGTCATTGGGTTTTCAGTTGTCTTTGGGGTTTCAGTTGTCATTGGGTCTTCATTGTCATTGTGTCTTCAGTTGTCATTAGGTCTTCAGTTGTACGGGTTTCGTTGCACTGGATCTTCTTTTTCACGGGGTCTTCAGTTGTCACTGGGTCTTCAGATGTTTTTGGGGTTTTCAGTTGTCATTGGATCTTCAGTTGTCATTGTATCTTCAGTTGCCCTTTCTTCAGTTGTCATTTTTCTTCAGTTGTCCTGGGTCTTCAGTTGTCTTTGGGGTTTTCTTTTCCGGGTCTTCAGTTGTCATTGGGTTTTCAGTTGTCATTGGGTCTTCATTGCATTGGGCGGGCATTGGGTCTTCAGTTGTCACTGGGTTTTCTTGTCACGGGTCTTCAGTTGTCACGGGGTTTTCGTTGCCCGGGTCTTCGGGTTGTCTTGGGTTTTTGGGTTTCACTGGGTCTTCAGTTGTTATTGGGTCTTCACTTGTCACGGGGCTGGGAGTCTTCAGATGTTCT
Source organism: Cherax destructor (assembly GCA_009830355.1). NCBI lineage: Eukaryota > Metazoa > Arthropoda > Malacostraca > Decapoda > Parastacidae > Cherax > Cherax destructor. The sequence continues at coordinate 19,304 of WNWK01033525.1, read as the reverse complement.
TGGGCTTCGTTGTCATTGGGTCTTCAGTTGTCTTTGGGGCTTCATTTGTCATTTTTCGTTGCCCGGGGTCTTCAGTTGTCTTTGGGGCTTGTTGTCATTGGGTCTTCAGTTGTCACGGGGTCTTCAGTTGTTATTGGGTCTTCAGTTGTCACGGGGTTTTCAGTTGTCTTTGAGTCTTCAGATGTTTTTGGGTCTTCAGTTGTCATTGGGTCTTAAGTTGCATTGAGCCCCCAGTTGTCATTGAGTCTTCACTTGTTTTTGGGGTCTTCAGTAGTCACTGGTTTTTTAGTTGTTGGGTCTTCAGTTGTCATTGGGTTTCAGTTGTCAATGGGTCTTCAGTTGTCACTGGGTCTTCATTTGCCCGGGGTTTTCGGTCATGGGTTTTCAGTTGCTTTGGGGTTTCAGTTGTCACTGGGTCTTCTTGTTATTGGGTCTTCATTTGCCGGGGTCCAGTTGCTTGAGTCTTTTTTCTTGGGTCTTCAGTTGTCATTGGGCTTCAGTTGTCATTGGGTCTTCAGTTGTCTTTGGGGTTTTCAGGTCACGGGGTTTTTGTTCCCCTGGCCCCCAGTTGCAGGGTCTTGTTGGGGGTCTTATTGTCACTGGCTTTTTTTTCCCTGGATCTTATTTGTCACTGGGTCTTCAGTTGTCACTGGGTCTTCATTTGTCATTGAGTCTTCAATGTTCTTGGGTCTTCAGTTGTCATTGGGTGTCTTGTCAATGTTTGCGGCTTTCAGAGACCCACATGAAGGACCATTTGGAAAAGAAATAGGACCCCGGGCTACAACCTATACAGATGTGACAGAGTGAACAGGAAAAAGGGGGTGGGGGGGGGGGGTTGGGTTTATATCACAGAGTCACTTATATGCTCAGAACTACTAAATCCCTCAAATGATGTAGTTGAAGGCCGTAAAGATCGAGAATAAAAACCCTGGTCATCGCGGTTGTATCAAGCCTCCGGTAACGTCCCAACAATTCCAGGAACAGCCTAAAAATTGCCCCTGTCGGGAAAACCTTTCCCACCCCCTTTCCCCAACATTTTTCCCCTGGTGGACTTAAACCCCAAGGTACCAAAATATAGAAATATTGAAAATAATGTGGTAGCAGAGATAAAAAAGTCAGATAAAAATTTTCGCACACACAGCTTTAAATCTCTCACCAAATTCCCCTTTAAACCTGCAAATAATAGAGCCTACAAGTTGGAGAATACGCTGGACCTATCTTCACAAAAATGATGATCTGATACAAATGTCATCATATCAAAAACAATATACTCAGATCACAATATAATAGAGGTCCAGACATTTTGGGGGGGCCCCAGACCAAAAAAAGGATCAGTCGGGAGCCTTCACCAAATTCCTTCAATAAAAAAACCCAAAAAGGTGGGACCAAGTAAACCAAGTTCTAAATGATATAAACTGGGAAGATACCCTAACATCTCAGACCCAAACCTATGTCTAGAACAAATTAACTTTTGGGCCTCTTTTGAGGTTTCCTAAAGACAAATTCCAAAGGGAAAAAGGAAAAAATGTAAACTAAAAAGAAAAAGGGCCCCTGTACAGGCAAAGGCAAAAATAACAGAGAGGCCAAGAGGCCAATATATCAAAATACGTGGGAGACACTGGTCAGAGAAATAGCAAACATAACTAAAACTAAAGAATCTTACAGGAATCAAAAAAGGGGAAGAACTAAAATCCAAAAATGAAATTGAAAAAAACCCAAAAGTATTTCTTTCTTATGCCAAATAAAAGTCGAGAACAACATCCATTTGGGCCCTCTTAAGCGGGATGGGTCCTACAGATGACAGCAAGGAAATGAGTGAGCTACAAAGTCCTTGTATGACTGTTTTTAAAAAACCTAAACCAGACTGAAAGTCGAAGATGTAAATAATTTTTTTAGGAAATAAAAAAAGGCGAAAAATGACATGCCCTGCACTCTGCCCCAGGCCCAGACTCATGGAACTCTGGTTCACAAGAACTGCAAGAACCCCCTATCATGTGCTTTTAACATCCGGGAGAGGGAGCATGGACACTGGGGGCCCCAGTTACAAAAAAAACAGACATAGTCCCCTCCACAAAGGGGGGAGTAAAACAAAGCAAAAACTACAGACCAAAACCAAATCCCAAATAAAAATCTTTGAAAAGGTTTTTGAAGAAGATCCCCCTCATCTAGATACCCACCAATTACACAAATCAGGGCAGCATGGGTTTAGAGCAGGGCTCCCGTCTGTCCCCATTGACCCTCACAAGGTCCGGATGCTCTAGAAGAAAACAAAATGGTGTTTTATACACAGACTTTGCAAAAATTTTTACAATGTACCCTGGTGTAATAGCCTCCCAAAAAGCGGATAAAGGAATAACAAGAAAAGTTGGCAGATGGACTTAAAATTTCAACAAAAAAACACAAAGAGTAGTAGTCAACAGAGTAAAGTCTGGGGGGGCTACAGTGAAAAGCCTGTTCCCCAAAGGGACAGTACTACTCCCATCTTGTTTTCATCCCATATGGACAAAAAGGATATAAACCCAAATGCCTGCTTCCCTTAGATACGAATCTGCATAAAACCATTGAAACATAAGGGTCAAAGCATCAACCAAATCTTTAAATGGGCGCAGAAAACAATATAAGTTCCCATGAGAAATTTCAATTACTCCGATATGGAAGACGTGAGAAAAAAAATTTACAGAAAAACAAATTCCCAACCCACAATGAGCAAAAAATTGTCAAAGACCCCGGGAGGGTATGTCAGAGGATCTCACCTTCAAGGACCATAACACTGTAGCAATCGATCTGTTTGAAAAACAGGGTGGGTAAAGAGATCCTTAAAAAGGGATGCCCCCTGATGACACTTTTTTAGGCACTTTTTCATCTAGGGTGGAAACTGCACACTAAAGCACCTTTCAAGGCAGGTGAAAATTTCTGAACTAGAAAAATTTTCAGAGAAATTCACAGCACGCATAACTCGATAAACCACCCAAATTTGGGAATTTTTAAATTCCTAAACCGACTCCCTAAAAGAGGTGGGGAAAATACATGATAAAATTCAAAAACCCCAAGGGGGAATACCAAAATGTTCCGCCCCCCACACAAAGGGGGATTACCAATAGCCCTGGCTGTCTTCAAGCAGGCCCGGACAGGCACCTGCACCTGACCCTCCGGGCTGGGTTTTTACGCATCTTTGGGCCGTAGAAACCCCGTGATCACCCGTCCCCCCAAGGCCGGGCACAGACTGGGGTGCGGGGTGTTTTTGGGGAACCCCTTATCAGGGAAACACCAGCATAGGCAATTTTTAGTACTGGGTTCATTCCCCCCTATTAAAAGTGTTAAGTGGTCTTTTGGGGACTTTATATCCGGGTTGTGATGGTTCTTTTTTTCCCACCAGAAAGTGGTTATATCTTTTCAAAAAATGTTTATCTTTTTAAAAATTTTACCATCTTTTTGGGCCCTTTTTTCTTCAATTTTTTTTTAAACATTAGGGAAAATTTGCAGCTGCCTCATTGTCTGATTGTCTGCACTGGAACTTTGACCAGTAATTTGAACATTATGAAGTCCCATATGTTTTTAAAATTATAAAAAGCCACAATTTCCCCCATTACCTTTTTGTTTTTTATCATTGAATAGAGACTTATTGCTTTAACTTGAATCATCGATGAAGGGAAATTCTTTTCGGCCAATTTTCAATCCTAACAAAAAAGCATTCCATATTATCCTTTTCAGAACTATTATTTTAACATTCACTTGAATATAAGATGCTGTATTCCATGTTTTTTAATGTTATCTTTTTCCTTTTATCTGCAGATGATGTTTCATTTTTTTGGGCACGGTTTTTCCCAAAAACCTTTCCTTTAACAATGGAGTTCTGTTCCTATGCCCACGTTGGTAAAAATTTAAAAGCAAGGGGGAGTACTATAATGGTAGGGGTTTGTGTAAACCATCATTGATATTGTTTTTAAAGTCACCTTTGCACCATTTATAACATTTCTGGTATATTTTTAAATGTTTGTACAGTAGTTTACTGTTATATATTGTAATAAACAGAATAGAGGAAATCAGCTCTAATATACTACTTTGATATGCATACTGGTCAGAGAGCCGGGATAAGTCATAGTTGGAAAAAAGTATGTTGCAAATGAAATTTACAATGCACCATCTTCATGTTTTTTAATTTCTAGTTTTTTATCTAACATTAACCAATTTTACTAGAAATTATCACCATTATTTCCCCCTTCCACTCATATTTGTGTATAAAAGGGGGACTGTACAAGTACTTTTTTATATTAAAGAAAAATTGTGCATATGTATGTACTGTATAAAGCTACACATATAATGACCATAATTTATATCAGTTTCTAAATTGAAGGATCACAGTTTCTTGGTAATATTTATTAACCCCTCAAGGGGGGTTCTTTTATGCTGGTGAGGGCTCTTTAAACTAGGGGATGGATATGTGCTCCATTTCCCCGACTGCCTTCCATTCTTTCTCCCCCCTTTTATAACCTATGTTTATGCTCCCCATGATAATAATTTTTTATTAACATAATTTTATGAAGTTCAAGAATTTTTGGGGCATGCATATTATAATGGAATGCAGTAATACTTCATATAAGGTTAAAACTATTTGTCTTTTTTTAAGGAAATGGCCTGAATGGTGATGGCTTCCCCCGAGTGAGGCTCTGAGTTTGCATGAGGAAAACCAATGCTCTAGATGAATATAAAAAGTCAAAGCTGAGAAGTAAGTGGAAGGCCATTAAAAAGAAAAATTTTTTAACTGTTGTTTATGGGAATCTTACTGCCCTTTTTGGAAATACATATGCAGTGGCCCCCCGATTTGCAAAAATTTTTTCCAGAAGGCTCTTCGAGTGCCGTTCTTTTTTTCCCTGGACGAATGTAAAAATTTGATTATGTTTCAGACCCCCCAAAAAAACATTACATAAATAAACACATAATTATTCGAGTTGGAAGAAAAATCTGCTGGGCCACTGTACTTGCATCTGAGTAATTCTCTGCATATTTCCTTTAAATAGAAACGCTTAATTAGGTTGGGAAAAGCAACCGCCCAGGGAGGTACTACCGTCCTGCCAAGTGAGTGTGAAACGGAAGCCTGTAGTTGTTTTACATGATGGTAGGATTGCTGGTATTTTTTTTTGTCTCATAAACATGCAAGATTTCAGGTATGTTTGCTACTTACATTTGGTCACACTACACATGCATTTCAAGCAAAATATACATACCCCTCTGGGTTTTTTTTTATCTTCTTACAGTTCTTGTTCTTTTTATTTCCGATTATCTCCATGGGGGAAATGGAAAGAATTCTTCCTCTGTTAGCCTTTGTGTCGTAAAAGGTACAAAAACCGGGGGCAAGAGGCTAACCCCTTTCCAGATACATTACTAAATTTAAAAGGAGCTTTCGGGCCACTCTTCCTCGGTAAGATATGGCCAGTTTTTGAAAAAAATAAGATAAGATAAGATAAGATTTTCTTGGATTTTTTCCCAGGGGTTTGCCACAGGATAACCCAAAAAAGTCAGTGCGCATGGGACCCTTCTTATTTTCATTGGGGTCCTTAATCTTCCCCCCAGGATGCGACGCACCAGTCGACTAACACCCCAGGTCCTATTTGCTGCTAGGTGAACATGACAACGGGTTTAAGAAACCGTGGGGAAAATGTTTCCCCCCCGGGAACAACCCGGGCCCTCCGTGTGTAAAGCGAGCTCTAGCCACCAGGCCCCCGGTCAATTTTCAGAAGCTGTTCCTGGAATTGTTGGGCGTTGCATCCGGAGGCTTGTATACAACCAATGAAAGTTTGAGCCTCGTCTTTATTTAATACTTCAACTCCATCATTTGAGGCATTTAGTAGTTCTGAACATATATGTTTTGATTCAGGCCCCCCCCTCCTTTTGTGGCCTTGTCACACTTTATGGGTTTGCCCCGGGATCCATATTTTTGCCCAAATGATCTCTTATGTGGGCCTAAAAAAGCCCAAACTTGCATTTGACTCTGAAGCAGTCCACGGAGGGGTAAGAGAACGCATTTAGCACGAATTATGTTGCATTCCCGGTATTGCACGATTTAAGATTTGCACACATTATCATTTTCCCGCAAAAGATGATATTACACGGTTGGGCAGGAGGGAAATTTTTTGGCGCATTTTTTTCTGCCTAAAAATCCTCATCTTTGGGGGAAAAGGGTTTGTTGTTTTCCTTTCCCTGTAAACTAAGTTTATTAGATCCCGGGGCCAGGAGCTGGTCTCGACCCCTGAAACCAAATTAGGTAGTACAGTTACATTTCATACATAGCATATGTGTGAGCCTAGGATAACCCAAGTCAGTAAATGGAATACTGTCCCTGACTTTTGGGTTATCTGGTTCTCCCTTTTTTCCATTATATAATTTTTTGTTTTGTTATACCTGAATAAACTTACTTACTTTTGGGGAAGGAAAAAAAAGTAACCATTCTCACAAGCAGTCTTTTTAAAACTACTGTTGTTGGTTCAGAAACCCCACCCCCCTTTCCCCACCCCCCACGGCCCCCACATTGCTTTTCAAGCGTTAAGAAGCCCGGGCCCAAAAGCCACTGTGTTTTGAAGAATAAAATAAAGAGTGAATTGTGTTTTTATCTTGAATTAGAGAAAAAAAGATATTAGAAAGAATAACCCCGGGCCCTAATGAAGTGTTACTTTGTCACATAAAAAGATGTAAACATAAGTTTGTGGACGACTGCTTGACTGACTGAAATGCTTGACTGACTGAATGACTGACTGAGTGACTGACTAACTTGACTGAATGACTTGAGACGACAATGACGACTGACGACGAATGACTTGACTACGACTGAATGACTTGACTGAATGACTTGACTGACACTGTACGCTGACTTACTGTGCTTGACTGACTTACTGAAGACTTGACTGACTTACTGAATGCTTGACTGACTTACTGAATGACTTGACTGACTTATGAATGACTGACTGACTTACTGAATGACTTGACTGACTTATGAATGACGCTGACTTACTGAATGGGGACTGACTTACTGAATCTTGACTGACTTACTGAATGGCTTGACTGACTTACTAATGGGGGAGACAAAGTTAGACACTCAGTTCAACCATCGACTTCAGTTCAAGAACTTCACTTCCACCTCAGCCCAGTAGGGCCACACCATCCTATCCACTCTTCACTACCATCCACAAACATCATTACCCACTTTTAAAGGGAAAAAATAATATTATTTCTATTGCATTTGTAGTCTTAAGCAGTAAAGATCATGACAATGCACTACAATTTCAATCCACCTCAGCTGTAGGGCCCCCCTCCATATCCACTCTTCATACCATCCACAAACATCATTACCCCAAATTTAAGGTAAAAATACTATTATTTCATTGCATTTGTGTCTTAAGCAGTAATAGATCTACAATGAACTAAAATTCATACCCCTTTAATTTTTAAAATATGTTGGTCTCTTGTTTGGCTTTGGGGACTCTCAAACACGTAACCTATTTTTTTCCCTAAATTCTGTTAATTATTTAAGCAAAAAATTTTCTAAAAACCACTTTTTCAGGGAAAGTAATATCGTGCAAAAGACGTTCTACTGTATCTTGTTGTTCATTGCTGGCTTTAGACCCTGTGTATATGCAAAGATGAATGTCATTGGATTGGTGTATTTGTGGTATGGGAGGGGCTTTTTCCTGGCACTAATTCTGAATAAAGGTACCTAACTGTTCATTTTGTCAAAATTATCAACTTGTCAGTGTTGTATACAAAGACACAACTAACTTTATTATTTTCCAGTATACAAACTGTGTTTTCATGTATGTAATAAAAACGCCCCGCCTCATAGCGACGTATAGTGGACCCCGGGTTGACTGCCCAAACTCGAACAGTTATGTAAGTGTTTTTTGTAAGTGCTTTTGTAAGTGTATTTTGGGGGTCTAAAAAGGGCAAGCTAATTTACATTATTCCTTTTGGGAACAAATTCGTTTGTAACGCCACTTGAACAGCATTCTGGGAATGAACACGAACACCAGGGGTCCACTGTCTTGTTTACCAGCCGGGCTTCAAGGGGTCCCTTTTTGGGGTTTTACTAGGACCTACTGAGAAGGCCAGAGGCCCGCTGCAATGTTCCTCTTTCTTATGTTCATATTAAAATACAGGGGCCCCCGGGAAAAAAAATTTATTCCAGAATCCTGCTCAAAAGCCATTGCAATTTACTTTTTTAAAAAATAACAGAGGAAATCTATTTCGACCCCCAAAAAAACACTTCCCCAACCACAAATTTTATTTAAAAATTGTCTTTCTGGGGTGTTCGTTGGGGGGGCCACCTTATCTTTTTAAAAAAAAATGAATAAAAAGTTAAAGTTTAATTTTAATTTGATGCACTATTACCTACATCATTTTTTTACATTTTAAATTATTATTTTCTAATCCACAAATAAATGTTTTTTTTTATAAATTAATACAAACAAAAAATGCTAAATTTTATAGTATATACATTTTTTAGGAACAAAGGTTTTTGGGGCCAAAAGTGTTCTGTACGTGCCTTCCATCACAAGAGCTGTCCTCTGTGTTCCGCTGGGCCTCACCTTGGTGTTGATTGTTAATGTCTTTTTCTTGGGGGCCCATGCTGCTTGCAATGATCCCAGGTGTGTATTATGTTGCTTGCAACGATCCCAGGTGTGTATTATGTTTCTTGTGATCCCAGGTGTTTATGTTGCTGCTTATAGGTTTCATGGAGAGTTTCGAAAACTTCCTCCCGAACTGCCCGGCCATTACCGACATTTTCTCCCCTTGGGGAAAAAATTTTAGTAGGTTAGTCTATTTGACCCCCAAAAAAACACTTCCACAAAAACTTACAAAAAAATACACAAATTGCACGATTTCCGGGGGATTCGTTAACCGAGGGGCCCCTGATTATGTTGCTTAAAAAATCCCAGGTGTCTTATGTTGCTTGTAACGATCACAGGTGTGTCTTATGTTGCTTAACGATCCCATGTGTCTTAGGCTTGTAACATAAGGTGTGTCTTATTTTTTGTAAAACCCAGGTGTGTCTTATTTTTTGTAACTATCCCAGGTGCTTCTTCTTTTTTTTTGCTTTCATTGACCCCAGGGATATTAACATTTTTTGTATTTTCCCAGGTGTATCATTAACTACGTTGTTGATTAATCGCTGGTATTTTACTTTCCCGAAAATCCCCGATGTGTTTTTGTATTGCATGTGTTTTATATGTTGCCTTGACCCCCGGCTGCCCGTAATACCCTGGGTGCCTGTAATGACCCTGGCTGCCAGTAAGCCCGGGGCTGAATGACCCCGGCTGCCAGAAGCCCTGGCTGCCAGTTTACCCTGGGTGCCTGTAATGACCCTGGCTGTCAGTAATGAAATGGCTGGCTGAGGCCCGACACCGAAATCCCGATTGCCAGTAATAACCTTGACTGCCTGTAATGATCCTGGCTGCCTGTAATGACCCTGGCTGCCTATAATGACCCCTGCCTGTGGGACCCTTGACTACCTGGACCCAGGGTGCCAGTAATAACCCTAACTGCCTGTAATGATCCTGGCTGCCTGTAATGACCCTGGCTGCCAAATGACCCTGGCTGCCAGTAATGAACCCTCGTTTGAATAAACCTATCCCAGTAATGACCTTCCCTCCATAATGACCCTGGCTGCCTGTAATCCCTAGCTGCCTGTAAACCATAGCTCCTTAATGACCCGGCTGCATGTAGTGACCCTTTGACTACCAGAACCCGGGGTGCCAGTAAAAACCCCTGACTGCCTGAAAGGATCTGGCTGCCTGTAATAACCCTGGGTGCCAGTAATGACCCTGGCTGCCTGCACACCCTGGCTGCCTGTAGTGACCCTGGCTGCCTGTAATGAACCTGGCTGCTCATAATAATCCTGGGTGCCAGAAGTGCTGGTTGCCTGTAATGCCCCTGGTTGCCAGTAATGATGCTGGTTGCCGAAAGCCCCTGGCTGCCTGTAATGCCCCTGACTGCCTGTAAAACCCCGGCTGCCAGTAATGATGCTGGTTGCCTGTAATGATTTGGCTGCCAGAAAGACCCTGGCTGCCTGAAAAACCCTGGTGCCTGAGTGACCCTGATCCATAATGCCCCTGGCTGCCAGTAATAACTCTGGCTACCTGTAATGACCCTGGCTGCCTGTAATGATCCGGCTCCCAGTAATGCCCCTGACCACCTGTAGTGACCCTGGTACCTGTGTGGCCCTGGCTGCCTGTCAGACCCTGGCTGCCAGTAATGACCCTGGTTGTCAGAAAAACCCTGGGTGCCTGTAATGATCCTACCTGCCAGTAATGACCCTGGCTGCAAATGACCTTCCAATAATGCCCCTTTAGTAATGACCCTGGGGCATGAAATATCCACCCCAGTAATGCCCCTACCCCCTGTAGTGACCCTGGCTGCCTGTAGTGGTCCTGGCTGCCTGTCATGACTTGGCTGCCAGAAAACCCCTGACTGTCAGTAATAACCCGGGGTGCCTGTAATGTTCTTGCCAGTAATGACCCCGTCAGTAATGACCCTGGGTGCCACTAATGAGCCGGGATGCCAGTAATGCCCCTGGATGCCAGTAGTGCCCCTGGCTGCCAGTAAGACCTGATGTCAGTAATGACCCTGGCTCCCAGTAATGACCGGGGGTGCCCCCCAAGCCCCCCAGTGATGCCCCGGGGGTTGCCCAATGACCCAGGGTGGTATTAATGCCCTTGGCTGTCAATAATGACCCCATTCTGACTTTTCCCCAAAATCTCTCTCTCCCTCTACACTTCTCTTTCTCCAGGTGCATAAACCACTATTCCCTTTTCCCCCAACCTTTTTTTATTCCACATAATCCTTGAATTTATACATTTATTTTCCCTCTTTACCCCATAACTGATTATTCAACATTATTGCCACTCCTCCTTTAGCTCTAATGACCCGGGTCCAGTAATAACCCTGGCTGCCTGTTATATCAAAACCCCGGGGGACAGTTCCATAATGATGCCTCGGTAAAAAATTTATGGTGCCATTAAACATAAGTAAACTCTAATGTAACTAAGTAATGGGGGTGTCTTTTATTTTGGGAATAATAAAAAATATAGCAAAATCGCTACTCTGTTATATACCAAATTGTATTTAGCTTTTTAAAGATATGCTGCATTAAACATTGAAAATAAAAAAGTTGAAAGTGCAATTTACTCAGTAAATTTTTCCCAAAATTTTAAAAAGTTTTAATTCAAGCGTTTATTAAATTCACCATCTAACATCATTATGAAGTGGGGGGAGCTAAATGTGAGAGGGAAAAGACGAGCAGTAACATTGGGATCTATTAGTGTCATGGGCGCGGAAGCCGTGGCACAAATAAAATGTTTTTAAACCTAATACGGGGAACCCTCAGTTTTCAATCCCCAGTTTGAAAAACGTTATTCTCAAAATGTATTTTTGTTAATTTTTTTTGGGTGTCTGGAAGGTTTAAATGGATTTACATTATTTCTTAGGGGGAAATATTAACAAAAAAAATTTTTAGAGAAAACTATTTTATACAAACCCAGGGCATCGGGGGTTTTACTGAAATGGGCCTGGTTTGGCATCTCCAAAATCGAACATTTATGTAAGTGTATTTTTTTAAGTGCTGTTGCAAGTGTATTTTTGGGGGGCTAAAAGACTAACCTATTTACAGTATTTTTAAAAGTAAACGTTGGTTTGGGACTTTACAGCATTCTGGGAAAGAATTTTTGGCCTTAAGGACCACTGTATTTGTAATAAAAATCTATCTATTTTTATTCCAAATTATATCAAAAAATGATAAATACCTTAGAACTGTAATAAAGACACTAAATGAATAATATATGCCATATTTGTGAATGGGGGAGATGGTGGAGGCTTTGGTTGGGATGAGATCATAAGATAGGTTTCCGTGTGCCTTGGGTTTTAACAAAAAAAAATTGTTTAAAGGGCAAACATTTAGAATTTGCATAAGAAAATAATAATAATAAATGCTATTTTTCATTTTTTTTTTATGACAAGAGGTTTGTGTTTGTGAAACCCCCTTTTTTTTAAGACAGAACCCCCTTCCTTGATCTCATTATAAAAATAATAATAAAACTATTTTTTTATTTTATTATAATAATTTATAATACAGTAGGGCCCCACTTATATAAATTAGGTTCCAGGCTACTGCCGGGCAAACCCAAAAAAGGGAAATCCATTTTTTCCATTTTTAAAAGCATATGAATGCCAGATAAAAGTTTTCACTGACATATTGGTTTTAAGTTGCAATAGAACTAGGCATTAAAAGTAAAAAAAAACAGTACATATTATTTACCTCAAAATATTTGTAGTCTTTAAAGTAGAGCAAAAAAGGGGATATATTTTTTAAGAAAGTGGTTTCCCCCCTGGCCACCCCCCCCCACATACTATACGATTCTTAAAGCGCCCCAGAGTGATACAATGCAATGTACACTCAATTACCTTAAAATTTTGTAGTCTTAATGGTCTTAATGTAGGGTGAGAGGTGAAAAGTATTTATTTGTAGAAAGTATTTATTTGTAGAAAGTTGGGAAGTGTGGATAGCCAGGGGGGCCCTTCCTTCCCCCCCCCACCCCAAGTAATGTAAACAAACCAGGCAACGTTCAGTAAAAGACAAGTGAGGAGAGGCTGTACTGTAAATTGGGGAAAAGGAAGGAAAACTTACCCTTGGGGAAAAACTTTAGGAAAACTTCCCCAACATTTCTAATCTTCATAATATAAACACACAAAAATTTGAAACTAAATAAAGGGCAAAATGTTGTCTCCGCAAATGTGATAAAATGTTTAATGCCCTTGGGGAAAAGTAGAGATGTGCAAATTTTCCCTTATAATTGAAGGACCGAAAAATGTTTAATTAAAATTTTAAAGATTCTAAAGGGTATAGAATGTCTGATAAAAAATTTTTTTTTTGTGGCCATCTTGAATCAAACAAGATTAGGGCTGAATGACGATCCAGGGGGGGGACTGAACCTAAACCCCTTTTCATCTTCCACCTTTTTCTGTATTGGACGGGAAGAAGCCACTGGCTGGTGAGATGTTTCAAATAAATATACACAAATGTTTCATAAATGTCTCATTTATCAACTTGACAGGTTTTTTAACCATTTATTGATAATCTAATGCTCTCCGGGGCATTCTGGGCTCCTTTTTTTTTTCTCATATAAATCATTATCCACCTACCCCCCCAACATCTGAAACAATAAACTTATAAAAACCACATCTCGTTCTTGGGAAAAAAATGTCCCCAATTAGATTTTAAAATTGTAAAACTAAAATAGAAAAAAAAGGAAGGGAAAATTTGTGAGTGTGAAAATTAATTCAAACAATGCTAAGGAAACATCAATAAAAATATCTTAGACTGGCCGTCATGTAGAGCTACGTCACTGAGGCCAGTGTCCCTCATGTACCGTGATGTACACAGTACACGTGATGTACACAGAACGTGATGTACACAGTACACATGAAACTTCCATCATGAGCTCATCTCACTCAGATAAACTGTAGTGGTTTTTTTGGCCTAGATATGAAAGAATGTCTGTGTGGTGAGTGTGAACAGTATAAAAAAGTCCTGCTCCATGCTGGGAAAACAAAACTGTGACCATATGTATGTTTTAAAATAGTGATTTTGAGGTGCTTTTTTGGATGGTTTTTATGGTTTTATTGGATATTTCTTGGTATCATTTGATAGAATGGAAGACATACTACTGAAACAGAGATGATTTTGATTGGTTTCAGGACTGAAAATAGCGTGAAATTGAGCTCAAATTATCGGAAATATAAAATTTCTGCCTATATTCCTGAGGACAGGTAAGGCCCCCTGCAACTCCCCGGTGTGTTTTATGGGGTTTTAATAGGTATGATTCAGTTCCTTCGATGCTGTAAACCATGACAAATCATTCCTGGTTATATTTTATTATCCGAGAAATAGAGTACAGCCTCTCCTCATTTAGCGACGGAGTTCCATTCTTAAGACCACGTCGGTAAACGAATTCATCGCTAAGAGAGGAACTACCCCTTACTGATACTTCAAAAATGTTACCACCTGAAATTTAAACATTCACTGTTTTATGTTTGCTGTGAAAATCCTTTCAATCTGTTCATTATTAACTCTAATACAACATTAAATAAGACAATGATTTGACTGATTTACTGAATGACTGTCTTACTGACTGACCTGATTTACTGACTTGGTTGTTTTACTGAATGACTGTCTTACTGACTGACCTGATTTACTGACTTGGTTGTTTTACTGAATGACTGACTTACTGACTGACCTGATTTACTGATTTTCTGAATGACTTGACTGACCTGACTTGACTGATTTACTGAATGACTGACCTGATTTACTGACTGCCTTACTGACTTGACTGATTTACTGAATGACTTGACTGATTTGCTGACTTGACTGGCTTACTGACTTGACTGATTTACTGACTTGACTGGCTTAGTGACTTGACTGATTTACTGAATGACTTTACTGATTAACTTACTGACTTACTGAATGACTTGAATGAGTGACTTACTGAATTAAATGACTGTAGTGACTTGACAGACCTACTGACTCACTTGACTGGAGTGACTTACTGACTGGACTACCATCCACCTCAGCCCAGATGGGCCTCAGCATGCCTCTCCACTCCCTCCTTCACGCTCATCGACAAACACCAGCAACCACAATTTAAAGTAAGAAATATTTCTGTTGTATTTGTAGCCTTGAACAACAGAGAAACATACATAACAACAATGAACAATAATTGGATTATCATTTTGATTTGTGTAAGATTTGGAGACCTAAAAACAAGTTGTTTGGTTTTTTGGGGGGTCCCAGAAATGTAACTATTTTTCCCATAAGTTCTTCAGTTCCTTCACAGATTCGTCTAACACTGCATTTTCAGGAACCTAACTACCGCCTTAACCCTTTGGGGGTCGACAGGCCTTCTCGGAAACACATTCACAGGGTCGAAATTTTTTTGGAAAAAAAAAAAAAAAAATTTTCTTATGGAATGATAGATAATCTTTTTCCGATCATAACAACACCAAAAGTATGAAATTTGAATTAAAACTTACGGAATTATGATCTCAAAGTTATCGGTCTCGAAGATGTTTACGCATCAGCGATTTCCCCACTTTGAGCCCTATTTTTGGCCAATTCCAATGGTCCAGTCCACTAAAATCATGCTATTTCGCTAGAACTCCATTTCTTCTATCGATTGAGTACAAGAAACCGCTTATTTACCAATTTCAAATACCCAAATAGTGGTCAGAAAATGGCAATTTGGCCAATTTCACACAAATTTCAAACGATGCCAATTTCAAAATAGGGTCCAGAATAAACAAGGCAGACATTCCTGGCACTAAAATAACATCTTCTCTGTTCATTAGTCACGTCTCCAGGCCCCTCTTACATTACTTTTGCTTTCCATTTTGAATTTTTATTCTCACAAAAATAGAAGATTTACTGTTATGTATACAACTGCATCATTGTAAAAATGGTATAAATAATATCAAGCACTTGTGCAAGAATATTAGACTCACCAGTTGATGTGTATTGGACACATGGTGTGATTTGTTTACTCTTGAACATGCTAAAAATCGAACATTTTCTCTACTTTGAGCTCAATTTCAAGGTACTTGTCATTGTCAAACCAATCAAAATCATCTCTATTTCTGTAATATATCTTCCATTCTATCTAATGAGACCAAGAAAACGAGAATACAACAATAAATACCATACAAAAATAGACTGCAAAGTGCTGTTTTAAACGAAAAACGGTCGGAGTTTTTTTTCTTATTATGCAGTGTGTGCTGCAGGATTTTTTTTATACTGTGCACACTGACCACACAGACCCATTCTTTCATATGTAGGCCTACCAGCTGTTTCCTGCTTAATTTGAGGCCGCTAGAATTTACGCGTACTAGTACGGCACCGACCCCTGCTCGTAAAACGTAGTAGTACGGCACCGACCCCGAAAGGGTTAAATCAACGGTCTACTGCACTTCTAACATTTTCTTCTTGTTTTTCCTATTCCAAGTGCTGCTGCACTTTTAACTCTATACAGTGGACCCTCGGTTAACGAATACCCCGGAAATCGTGCAATTATGTAAGTATAATTTTGAAAGTTCTTGTGGAAGTGTATTTTTGGGGGTCTGAAATAGACTAACCTACGTGAAATTTTTCCTTAAGGGAGTAAATTCGTTCGGTAATGGCACTTGAGCAGACTTCAGGAGTGAAGTTTTTACGAAACTCGGGGGTCCACTGTATCTTGTACTATGGGTGTGCACAATAAAGTACAAATTTGTGCAAATATGTAGTCTTGGAGACTGTGAAAGCTAGTGTACTGAGTGGCTGTAGGAAGGAGATTGAGATGCTTGATGCTGAGATGCCCGCTGCCTGTTTCCATGACCCAAGTTCTCGCATGGCATAGAATAACTTGGAGACCCCCTCGTAACTCCAAGTTGTTGGTAAATGAGTACATCGCTAAGTGAGGAGAGGCTGCAATTATGAATTCAAAATGGAATGCAGGTGTAAAAAAAGGGAAAGGCCTGGGGACATGATTAATGATCAGAGGAAAGGTTTAGTGCCAGGAATTCTACAGATTTTCCCCCTTATTTTTAAATTATTTTTTTTTTTAATTTTTGGGGAAAAAATTAGCCAAATTATAACTTTGTGCACTTTAGGAAAAGAAATTTTTTCATTCCCTTTTGTAACTTGTGAGTTCATTCCCTTTTGTAACTTGTGAGTTCATTCCCTTTTGAATTTTGGAATTCATTACCTTTGTAACTTGTGAGTTCATTCCCTTTTGTAATTTTGGATTCATTCCCTTTTGAATTGTGAGTTCATTACCTTGCCAGCAATCAAAATTTTGGGGGGCCAGTCCCGGGACCCATTATGTACCTCTGTAATTTTTTGACTACCGCCCACAGGATGGGTATGGGGTATAATAAAGATATCAAACAACAACAATTCAAATATAAATTTGATAGTTTCCTGTTATCGATAGAAAGAATGCATATTGCAAAAGGTAAAAATTTTGGTTAAAGGGAGTGGAGGGGGGGAATTTGTTTGAAAATTTGGGCCCAGACCTCAACCTCCTATCTCTAATTCCATAAGTTTTCTTGGTGCCCTTTTTGTGTGCCCTGTTCCCTGGTCGGGGCTGCAGGGCGCCCCCTAAAACCCCTCCCAGGTATATACATGACAGTCTTATTCAAGAATATAAATTTCCCCTTTTTCCGTTCTCATATTAAGATATAATTTTGCCTTAAATTTATGAAATTTTTATGAACGATTCTATATTTGCAATTTGTTGAAAATGCGGTTGAAAATTTAAATTTGCATTTCTAAAGGGCCCTTTTTCTGTGTAAATTTTAATTTTAATGCATTTTAATTTTTTTTCCTAAATTCCCCTAAAGGGTTTTATGGGGAGTTTACTATATTGTATTTTTGAAGTTAGTGTATTGATTAAATACAGTAACCCCCTTTATTTAATGGACTTAAAAATGAACAAAATCCTTGGGTTAATGGATTTTGAAAGAATGGATAAAATCCCTTTTAACAGAGTTTATTTTTTTTACAATCACAAAAACAATATTTTCTCTGCTACAAGTGCAATTTCTGGCCCCCAATTAATTCCTTAAATAGAGGGGTTTTTTATATAGTTAATTATTATTAACCCAACCTAAATGAAGGTTGTAGAGAAAATTTTTAACAAGCTTGTTCCCACCGAGGCAGGGTGGCCCAAAAAAAAAAATGAAATTTTCTTTTTTTTTAGTAAAATATACAGGGGAATTTTACAACCCCTTTCTCCTGGCATTTTTTCGCCTCTTAGGGCACACATGGCTTAAGAGGAAGAATTCTGTTCCATTTCCCCATGGAGAAGAAATTTTTTTTTTTTGTAAAATAAAAAACAACATTGAATTAGAGGGACATCTACTTAATTTTCATTTTGTTTTATTAACGCTGTCAAAATTTTCAGATACAAACACCTTCCCGAAAGTTTTTCATATTCCCGTGATGCTCAATGTTTACTTAGTATGGTGGGACACACAACTGAGGCACAATGAACTTCCAAGACTGACACAGAATGTCTTAAATGATCTTAAAAGGGATAGATTCTACTCTCTTTGCCTTCTGCTGTATATTGTGAAAATAGTATTCTTTTTTAAGTGTCATATATAATGTTCATTTTGGCATTTAAGCCATGGTGACAGACAGCAGTCACCTGGGTGGTACTACCATGCTGGCATGAAAGTGTGAAATAGCCCCCCCGGTAATAATTGATAGACAGCAACTATCCCGGGATGTACTACCCTCCCATGTAAAACATTCATAAAGTGGACCCCTGGATTACGTCATTATTTTGTTCCAGAATGCTGTTCAAGTGCTGTTCCCAACGAATTTTTCCCCAAAGGGAAAAATATAAATTAGATTAGTCCTTTTAGACCCCAAAAAAACACTTACATAATTGTTTGAGTTTGGGCAGCAACCGGGGTCCACTGTACTAGGTTGTACATGGTAGACAGCAACTATCCAGGGATGTACTACCCTTCTCTCATGTATGTTAAAAAAGGGATAAAATTTTGGCTGTACATAGGTAGACAGCAACCATCCAAAAACATACTACTACCGTCTTTAAAGAAAATGTAAAACTCCCCCACCAAGTAGTAGACAGCAACCATCCAGGGGGATACTACCCCCCGTCAAGAGTTAAAACATTCCCCAGCAAGCAGTAGTTTGGGAGACAACAACCATCCAAAAACATACAGCCTCCTCACTTACCCGGATTGTTTACCCGGGCTCAGATTTTCATGAGCCCCTGACCAGTATATAACTAAATAATGTATATTAGAGCTGATTTCCCCTTTTTCTGTTTATTAAATATAATAATACTGTATAAACATTTAAAATTTACAGAAATGTTATAAGTGGGGCAAAGGTGACATTAACAATAAAAGATTTTCACAAACCACCACCATTATAGTATGCCCTCACTGGGCAAATTCGTTTTTCCGACGTGGTCTTTGGAACAGAACTCCTCTTTTGAGGAGAGGCTTGCTTTATCCTATTTCAAAATGGGTATCTATTAGTAATAGAATGTCCAGGAACACTAGGAAGGATAGCCCTTCTCATCCCGCCTGTTACTGGGTTTAAAAAAGTCAGTATCCTTCCCGTTATCCATATATTCAATAGTCCCAGGAGGATTACAAATGGTAGGGTACCCAAAGCATAAATTTTTTATGTTTCAAAAAGTTAGTGTCTAGGGTTTCAAAGTAAATAAATGTACATATGATCAGGATGTTCA
>WNWK01033524.1:0-21093 GCA_009830355.1 Cherax destructor | reverse complement strand
TGTTCTTGGCCCCTTCTCTTTCTCATTTACATTAACGACCTCCCAAAATGCATCTCATCAAATAAACCCATACTTTTGCAGATGACACTCATCGTTATCTCTTTTAACCCAAACATACTAGCCAACACTGTAAATACTGAATTGCAGAAAATATCTACCTGGATGATAACAAACTTACTTGATGGGATTCCTTAAAAACTCCGGGGAAAATTCTTGGAATCCATCTTGACGTGGCCTCAAATTTCAGACATATAAAACAAATTTCCCAAAAAGTCTCAAGACCGGGGAATACTATCAAGATCGGTCTATGTTCCAAAACCAGCTCTCCCCCCTATATCACCCCACTCATTCCCCCTACCTCACCTATGGAATCTGAAATGGGTCTACTAATAACTCATCTCAGACCACAAAAACACAACAAAAGGACGTTAGAATGATAACAAATTCACACTCCAGACAACATACTCCACCAATATTCAAAAACCTAAACTTACTCACCATACAAGACATTCATAATTTTTACTGTGCTATTACATACATAGAACACTCTATGCAAATATTAACCCACCACTCAAACTTCTCCTTACCAATTTTAACAGGACACATGACCATAACACTAGACACAGATCACTCCTCAATATTCCCTGTGTCCATCTAACACTATGTAAAAACTCAATGCATATAAAAGGCACGAAAATTTGGAATTCATTACCTGTCATTGCCAAAGAAACCCTGCCTGTACCCCAATTCAAAACGATGCTAAAAACACACCTTCTCACCGAAACCTAAATGCTCAATATCAAACATTCCCAACAAAGTAGAATAATCACTTAAATGTAAAAACCTGACTAATCACTTAAATGTAAAAACCTGTTATGAATAATACATACTAAGGTAACTGTTTCTATAACATTTACATTATAATGACCAAGTAAACTGTAACTGCAATGCAATTAATTGTTTTAAATTGTTATCTCACTCAATTAGTTGCATTGCTACAATTAATAAATTACAGTGGAACCCCGGTTAACGAACACCCCGGAAATTGTGTAATTATGTAAGTATAATATTGTAAGTGCTTGTGGAAGTGTATTTTTGGGGGTCTGAAATAGACTAACCTAAATGACATTTTTTCTTAAGGAAGTAAATTCGTTCGGTAATGGCACTTGAGCAGGCTTCTGCAATGAATTTTTTTCGTTAACCGGGGTTCCACTGTATTATGTTCAACTTATATTCAAACTTTATAACTTAGATACACAATTATACTTATTTTATAAATTATCAACCATAACTTTTTACCATGTAGTCTATTAAATAGTCCTAAGAATGCCCACAATGCACAGCATATTAGGGGCTTTTGGCATGTACATACATTTATACCTATGTATCATGTATCATGTCTACCTAACTATGTATCATTGTACCATGTCTAAATAAACTATCTTATCTTATCTTAACTAACCTTCAGTAATTTAAGAATTTAAATTAGGCAAATTCTGATTTGGAAAAATGTTGGAAAGTACTCCTCTGGCAACAGAGTTTTGTATGAATAAATAGAGTGACGGGTGGAGTAGACGGGTGAAGTGGACGTGTGGAGTCATTGAGCAAAGGACAGTATGCCGACTACACTGCTTATCAACTTATATGTTACAATAAATAACGTATATAACACCAAAAAATAATAAATGAAACAAACAACGTAATGTAACTTTACTTTTGAAACGTTTACCCACCAAGGACTTTATCGGCCCTATACCGACACATTTAACTAGTCTTCAATATATCACTGTAAAGGGGTGTCATACCAGAGATGTGGAAGATAGCTATGTATTTTCCCTATATACAAATCAGGAAATAAGACTCATTCCATCAAATTAGCAACGAGACCAAACAACTAGTATTAAAACAGGACCCGGAGACGGTGATGACCGGGTTGTAGTTAATCACAAGTGATCTGCAAGAGGCTCAACCACTCAACGATTATAGAGAACTGTTTCAGCTGATCATTGTTTTTTTTCTGGGAAGAATGATACCTCAAGACATGCAGTTCAGACAGCCACGTTGCCCCAGAATCCAGAATGTGGATGTTCTACTCCGAGCTCCAGCTAATACCAAGGGAAGAGAACACTACAAGAGAAATCACCGTTTACCCACCTAGCAATTACCCTGTCACTAATAACACAGAATATGTGAAGACTGCATGACAGAAGAATAACCTGATCCCCTCCTGTGTGATCAGAAGAACAACCTCATGAACGAAACCAATCATCCTGGTGCTGCTCATTTCAATGGCCCTTGTAATGTTGATGATATACCTCGGAAGTGCAGCAATAAATGCTTGTTCACATGCATTCTATTGTTGGTCATGGCAACTCTGCAAAAATGAGTTACATTGTTAAGCATAATCTGGATTGCTGACATAACTAAGGATGTGGAAGGATGAATTAGTAGTAATCTTCAACAACGACGGAAGGAATATGTACCATGAAGAGGTTAACACTCGAACTGTTGTAAGACTCAGGAATGACTTATTAGTCTGCTATAACAACTAGCATATGTTGTTGGGGTTCGAATTCTCATTAGAATTGAAACTCAACACAATCCTGGAGCTCATGTAGAAGATGGATGTAGGCATCAAGCGTTGCTCTAAATTTATCCATTAGTCCAGCTTAGTTTCATGTTTCCGCTACTGCTTTAGCATGGACTGGAGTAGAGAAGGGCCCGGACACAGGCCCTGGTGGAACTAGACGCCTGCCATCCCGGTTGTTGTCGAAGAATTCTGGGGAGTCCCAGTGGATTACAGTAGAAGAAAAAAACACTCTTGAAAAATCAACGAAAGCTCAAACAAATGAATCCCCCTCCTTGCACACGATTTCCCTGTTGTTGGAAAGTACTCATTAAGAACAGGTTTTTTAATAATTACAGTTCTTGGGAACAAATCAGAACATATAGTCCTTATCTTCAAGAACCTTTTTTGAGCAGGATGATTTACAAACTTTATCTAAAGACTCACACCAGTAAAAGTACTAAGATAAAAAAAGACAATGATTATGCAGTAGAACTGGTCACTGTAGAGAGGAAAACTGGAGGATATTGATGGCAAAGCACATAGATATACAGTGGACCCCCGCTTAACGAGCACCCCGGAAATCGTACAATTATGTAAGTATAATATTGTAAGTGCTTGTGGAAGTGTATTTTTGGGGGTCTGAAATAGACTAACCTACGTGACATTATTTCTTAAGGAAGTAAATTCGTTCGGTAATGGCACTTGAGCAGGCTTCTGGAATGAATTTTGCTCATTAGGCGGGGGTCCACTGTATTACAGTGGTACCCCGGATTTCGTCAATAATTCGTTCCAGAAGGCTGTTCGAGTGCCATTACTGAACGAATTTGTTCCCACAAGGACGAATGTAAATTAGATTAGTCCGTTTCAGACCCCCAAAAATACACTTACAAAAGCACTTACAAAAATACACTTACATAATTGTTCGAGTTGGGAGCTGTACAAAATCCGGGGTACCACTGTACAGTGGACCCCCGAGTTACAAGCACCTCGGAAATCATACAATTATGTAAGTGTAATATTGTAAGTGCTTTTGTAAGTGTATTTTGGGGGTCTGAAATGGACTAACCTACTTGACATTATTCCTTAAGGGAGAAAATTCTTTCGGTAATGGCACTTGAGGAGCCTTCTGGAATGAATTATGTTCGTAACTCGGGGGTCCACTGTATATGGAAATAGATTATATGCTCTTGTGATCCTAGTCAGTCATTAGATATCTCAGAGAAAAACTTATAAAGCCTGTGTAAAAAGAATTAAATGGGTTTAAGTTCTGAATTTAATCTATGTACTACACCAGCGAAAACTTTTTGAATAGTTTTTCTTCCCCATCACAATTCCTCTAATGCTTCACCATCATTAACATCTAAAAAATCTCTTTGAAGATTGTTTTACTAGAGAATGTATTCTAAAACCCATACAAATGGAATTAATATAATGTTACACATTAACCCTTTGGGATTTCGACAGGCCCTCTTCCAAACTCGTTCTCAGGGTCGAAAATTTTTTGGAAAAAAAAATATTATTTTTTCTTATGAAATGATAGAGAATCTTTTCCGACCATAACGACACCAAAAGTATGAAATTTGATTGAAAACTTATGGAATTATGCTTGGAAGTTAACGGTCAAGACGATGTTTACGCATCAGCGATTTCCACATTTGAGCCCTATTTTTGGCCAATTCAATACTCCAGTCTACTAAAATCATAGCTATTTCGCTAGAACTCCATTTCTTCTATCGATTGAGTACAAGAAACTGCCCATTTACAAATTTCAACAACCCAAAAAAGTGGTCAGAAATTTGCAATTTGGCCAATTTCACACAAATTTCAAACGATGCCAATTTCAAAATGGGGTCCAGAATAAACAAGGCAGACATTCCTGGCACTAAAAAACATCTCTGTTTATTGGTCACATCTTCAGGCCCCTCTTACATTACTTTTGCTTTCCATTTTGAATTTTTATTCTCACAAAAAATGGAAGATTTACTGTTATGTATACAACTGCATCATTGTAAAACCGGTATAAATAATATCACCGCACTTGTGAAAGAATATTAGACTCACCAGTTGACGTGTATTGGACGCGTGGCGTGATTTGTTTACTCTTGAACATCAGCAAAAATCAAACATTTTCGCTACTTTCAGCTCAATTTCAAGGTACTTGTCATAGTACAACCAATCAAAATCATCTCTATTTCTGTAGTATATCTTCCATTCTATCAAATGAGACCAAGAAAACGAGAATACATCAATAAATACCATATGAAAATAGACTGCAAAATCGCTGTTTTAAACGAAAAATACGGTCAGGTTTTTTTTCTCATTATGCAGTGTGTGCTGCAAGATTTTTTTTATACTGCGCACACTGACCACACAGACCCATTCTTTCATATCTAGGCCTACCAGCCGTTTCCCGCTTAATTTGAGGCCGCTAGAATTTACGCGTACTAGTACGGCACCGACCCTGGTGCGTAAAACTTACTAGTACGGCACTGACCCCCAAAGGGTTAACATTTCATCTCAACAAATAATATCACTTACCTGGGTTAGCACCAGCACGGAAAATTTTTGGAAGATGTCGGTACTGAAGGAAGTATTCCATGTGTCCCATCTCGTGATGCACGACAATCAGGTCATTCATGGTCACGTCCGTACACTGCCGTATTCTTAAATAATCAGGGCACTATCATAATATTCTAGAATAAATATTAATTAATCAGGAATACACATACAGTGACCAAAAAGCATTTAAGACAAATGATTATCCAGTGAAAGGTTATCATGTTCTTATGTATAAAGGCAAAGGGGGCAAAAAAGAGTGTAAGAATTATAAGGGAATCAGCCTGTTGAGTAAATCCGGTACAGAGTTTAGTAGAGTTACTACTGAAGGAATTATGAGCAAGACAGAGAGCAGGATCGCAGATGAACAAGGAGGCTTAAGGAAGGGTGTTTACAGTGAAGCATATAAATGAACAGTATCTAGATAAGGTTAAAGAAAGTTTCGTTACATTTATGAATTTGGAAAGGACATTTGATAGGCAGATAGAGTAGCAATTTGGTAGATGTTGCAAGCATGGAACAGATGGTAAGTTGCTGAGAGCAGCTAAGAGGTTTAACGAGGATAGGAGGCTCCAGTAAAAGTAGACCTTAGACAGGGATACGTGATATCATGATGGATGTTCAATATATTTATAGATGAGGTTATAAGAGAAGTGAATACTAGGGTGTTGGGGAGAGGCGTATGATTGCAAGATAAAGAATCTAACACAAAGTGGGAGTTGTGCTTTTGGGAGATTCTGAAGACAAGTTACAGAGGCTGGTGGGCGAATTTGGGAGAGTATGTAAAAGAAGGAAATTAAAAATGAATATTGGAAAGAGTAAGGTAATGAGGGTGTCTAGAATACGGGTGAACTATCATAATTACCAACCTAATTAGCTAATTCCATTCAGATCATTAATTAAATTCTAGAAAAACACCTGCCAACCCATGCACCTTTATCTAGACAAGAGCAGTTTGTGTGTTCTGGATGTAGGTGTATTTCTGGTTTACTGAGAGTTTCAGAGAAGTGAGGGACTTTCCATGTGGCGTCGGTAATTACTTATTACCATAACTATGAATCCATTCAATTGTACTGATAACAGTCACTTTCTGCCTTTGGTGTGTGAAGTATTGGTCATTAAATTCCTTTAGGAACACCGCAAAATAACGAGTATTGAGTCACAGTTTTAATACACACTAGTTTGCCACACAGGGGGACGTGGGTGCTGTGGTTGTGGTTGGTTGTCTGCTACTGAGGAAACTGTGGGCCAACAGCCCTCAGGACATGGCACTGTGTTGCTAGTTGCCGTTATATCTTAGTCTAGAGTAACTTATGTATACTTATACACTAGACTGAAAATCAAGCTAATGAGAGCTTTACAACTAAATTAATCTAGAATTAAGAGTTTAGTAGTAAAGAGGTGGCAGAAGTGTATGACTCTATTATCATGTTACATACCTCCCTTACCCGCTCTCTGAATGTCTTTCCATCCCTGCTCAAGACTTAGGAATAAGGAAAATCACGAATTTTCCATAGAGGATAACAAAAAATTTAGGTAATGAAAGACTGGATATCAAATTGGAGGGAGAGAGTACGGAGGAAGCGAATGTGTTCAGATATTTGGGAGTGGACTTGTCAGCAGATGGGTCTGTGAAAGACAAGACGAACACAGAATTGAGACTAGGGAAAAAAAGATGAGTAGTGCATCGAGGCACCTGTGGAAACAAAGAGCGTTATCCATGGAAGCAATAAGAGGAATATACAGAGTATCGTGATATAAATACTATGCAGAGAGCTCGTAGCTTGGAGATTAGAAGGGGCAGGGTTACTAAAAGTATTATCCGGAGGGCTGAAGAGGGGATGGAACGAAATAGGTTGACTTGGAGAGCATATAAATCTGTAGTGGAGGGATTGCAGGGTAGGGGTTATCCTTTGAAACGCTGGAGGGAGGGAGTAAAGGAGGTTTTGTATGCAAAGGGCCTAGGCATCCAGCAGGCATGTGTGAGTGTGTTAGATTGGAATGAGTGGAGGGAAGGGGTTTTTATGACTTGAGGTGCTGTTCGAGTGTGAGCAAGGTTTCTTGACTGTTTTTAGAGTGTAAACAGAGTAACATTTATGAAGGGGTTCAGGGAAAGCGGCGAGCTGGATTTTAGTCCTAAGGAAGAACAGTGCCTGCACTCTCAAGGTGGGGATGGTGGTGTTGCAGTTTGAGGGTAGTTTGAATTGGGATATCTGAGCACTACTGTACTTACAAGAGAGCTATTGAATTATTGAGGCCTGGTCACAGACCGGGGGCGTTGACCCCCGGAACTCTCTCCAAGTAAACTCCAGGTAAACATGTATTTCCATTTTTTGGGGGGTCATTCTTCTTCAGTGGGAGACGGCCATTGTATTAAAACAAGGTAAATGTATAATTTAAAAAAATTTGTGAAGCCTCTTCAGTTAATATTTAATATATTTTTTTTCAACAAGTCGGCCGTCTCCCACCGAGGCAGGGTGACAGAAAAAGAAAGAAAATCCCAAAAAGAAAATACTTTCATCATCATTCAACACTTTCACCTCACTCATACATAATCACTGTCTTTGCAGAGGAGCTCAGATACAACAGTTTAGAATAGTCCCTCCAAACTGTCACTATCCCAGACCCCTCCTTTAAAGTGCAGGCATTGTACTTCCCATTTCCAGGACTCAAGTCCGGCTAAATCTATAATAACTGGTTTCCTTGAATCTCTTCACTAAATATTACCCTGCTCACACTCCAACAGCTCATCAGGTCCCAAAAACCACTCGTCTCCATTCACTCCTATCTAACACGCTCACAAACGCTTGCTGAAAGTCCAAGCCCCTCGCCCACAAAACCTCCTTTACCCCCTCCCTCCAACCTTTTTGAGGATGACCCCTACCCCTCCTTTCTTCCCCTACAGATTTATACGCTCTCCAAGTCATTCTACTTTGATCCATTCTCTCTAAATGACCAAACCACCTCATCAACCCCTCTTCGGCCCTCTGACTAATATACTTATAGTAACTCCACACCTCCTCCTAATTTCCACACTCCGAATTCTCTGCATAATATTTACACCACACATTGCCCTTAGACAGGACATCTCCACTGCCTCCAGCCTCCTCCTTGCTGCAGCATTTACAACCCAAGCTTCACACCCATATAAGAGTGTTGGCACCACTATACTTTCGTACATTCCCTTCTTTGCCTCCTTAGATAACATTCTTTGTCTACACAGATACCTCAACGCACCACTCACCTTTTTTTCTTCATCAATTCTATGGTTAACCTCATCCTTCATAAACCCATCCGCTGACAAGTCAACTCCCAAATATCTGAAAACATTCACTTCTTCCATAATCCCTCTCTCCAATGTGAAATCCAATTTTTTGTCATTAATAACTAAATGAAAATATTATAAATGGTCCAAGTCGGAACGAAACATCGTCATATATTTTCTCTCTCTTTTGTGCGGGTTATTTGCGTATTGTTCTAGTCACGGCATTGTTCCTTTTCGTTCTTTATTGTACATTACCTTATTATCCCACTTATATTCGGCAATAAGAGTAGATAAGATGTACAGTGGTCCCTCGAATTTCGGTCATAATCCGTTCCAGGAGCTAGACCTTAACTCAAATTGCTCAAAAGTCGAAACCTTATTTCCCATTAGAAATAATGTAAATACAATTAATCCGTTCCACCCAAAAATATTCACAAAAAATTCATTTGTTTAAAGAATAAATACTATAGTTTTACATACACAAAACAATTATAAAGTAATAAATTTATAATTAAACATTTAAAATAACATTTACTTACCTTTATTGAAGATAGCTGCTGGCATCTGGAAGATAGGGAGGAGGACAGGGAGAGGGTTTAGCATTTGGAAGGGGAATCCTCACTCCCTGCATGACTGCTACACTCCCTGCATGCCTGCTACACTCCTTGCATGCCTGCTACACTCCCTGCATGCCTGCTACACTCCCTGCATGCCTGCTACACTTCCTGCATGCTTGCTACACTCCCTGCATGCCTGCTACACTCCCTGCATGCCTGCTACACTCCCTGCATGCTTGCTACTCTCCTTGCATGCCTGCTACACTCCTTGCATGCCTGCTACGCTCCTTGCATGCCTGCTACACTCCTTGCAAGCCTGCTACACTCCCTGCCTTCCTAGTGGCACAGGGGTGCCACTAGGAAGCTTCTTTGGACCCATGGTGACTTATTTCACAGTGACAATCACTAAACCAGCAATAAACAGAATAAATTTATTGTGAAATGTTTGAAAGAGTGCGCTGGGTAATGTTCTCTCAATGGTAAACAACGCTAGACTGGCGTCATGCGTGGCGAGGCGCGCAAGCACGGGCAGGCGGACAGGTCTGGTACGGACCGATAGTCGAGGGAATGACCGATAGACAAGGGAAACATTGACCGAAAAAAGCGCTCGAAACTCGAAATCACTGATAGTTGGAATCACCGAAACTCGACGGACCACTGTAATCTGTTACTTCAGTTATCAAACTGGAAATGTGAGTGGTTGCCATGTGTTTTGCAGTTTGTTAATAGTCGTTTAGCAGGTCAGATACATACTGGGAGTTTTGTCCAGCTCGCTGGTGAGCTATCCTCTACCCTGCCCCATTTCCAGCTACCCACCGGTGCATTGGCTATCCTGAGAGGATGACGATACCTAAGTGATAGTAACTCCAGCCATGCTGAAAGGAAAGCTTTGAAACTGTCGTAGTTTATGATCTTTTGCTGGAAAGTTTTGACGATACCCTAATTACTCCACGGAAGTCTCCCAGTACAGACCTACGGATTCCAACTAGAAAGAAAGAATCGGCGAGTATTGGCCATTTTTATGGTATCGCTATTGGTAACTGTTAAAAAAGCCAATACCAGCCGATACTTTTTAAATATTAATATTACATGTATGCTTAAAAATATCAACACTCTACCTCACGCTTGTGAGAGTTACTCATACACACGCACACATCTTTCTTTCTTCTTTCAACACATCGGCCATCTCCCACCAAAGCGGGTAGCCCCAAAGAAAAGCGAAAGTTTCTCCTTTTACATTTAGTAATATACAGTGGACCCTCGGTTTTCGTGCACCTCCAAACTCGAACAATTATGTAAGTGTATTTTCGTAAGTGCTTTTGTAAGTGTACTTTTGGGGGGTCTGAAATGACTAATCTAATTTACATTTGTCCTTATGGGAACAAATTCGTTTGGTAACGGCACTCAAACAGTATTCTGGAAAGAATTTTCAACGAAAACCGAGGGTCCACTGTATACAGGAGAAGAGGTTACTAGCCCCTTGCTCCTGGCATTTTAGTCGCCTCTTATGACACGCATGGCTTACAGAGGAAGAATTCTGTTCCACTTCCCCATGGAGAACACGCACACATACATATACATAAAAAATATAGTCACACACACAGAGGTGAGTACACAGACACACAAACACTATTGAGAAGTGCCTTTGACTACCATAAACTAACACAACAGGGAAAGTAATGAGTAATGCCATAAACATTTCTGAGAAATTAAGTTACAGTAGAGCCCCACTTCACGGCGTTCCGCTAATACGGTGATTTCAAATTATAACCAAAACTTGCTATACAGCGAGTGGTCTTTCTAATACAGAGCGCACCACCCAGTTTATTTACATTCTCCGTGAGCACAACTCTCTATTATGTTTGGAAATTTTCGAAAATTTCAAGTGTTTTAAAGTTATTGCATATTTTATATGTACTCTGATAATTATACTTATGTATACCTGTACCTAAATATACTTACACAATGTGCTGGCATGCAGGTACACAATAAAATCACTAAGAGTCCCTCTACTCTTGAAGACGCCATATTAATAATCTCTTGGGCGCATTAAATGTC
Source organism: Cherax destructor (assembly GCA_009830355.1). Lineage (NCBI taxonomy): Eukaryota > Metazoa > Arthropoda > Malacostraca > Decapoda > Parastacidae > Cherax > Cherax destructor. Next base: position 10,088 of record WNWK01033524.1, on the reverse strand, counting down.
GTATATTATATTAATATAGATATTTCCACTAATCCATCTATGATATTTTTCCCCCAATTATGTAATAAACACGCTACATAACATATAAACATGATACATACACCCAGTGTATAAACATGGACATAAACATGAGATTTGTTTACTAAGCGGTTGGTGGGAGGGTCGGAAGAATTACGTTTTCTCTAGTCAAACACCAGCTACTTAACTGTAGAAAAATATTCCTTTCGTATGCCTTCACTCTAGCTATACTACCTTTCATTTCAGTATTAGTATTGTGGGAAATTATTCAAATTCAAATTTTGAGCTCAATTTCAAGCTAATTTCAGTCCTGAAACTAAGCAAGTGAGACCAAGAAACTGAGAGTACAATGATAAAAACCATACAAAAATACACCGCAAAGTTGCTGTTTTAAACCAAAAACAAGGTAGCAGTTTTCTTCTGTCATTATGCACTGCATACTGCAGTGCATAATAATAATAATAATATCATCATTCCTCTAAAAATGGTGTGTTGCATGAGAATAGGAGTGTTGTTGTTTATTTATTCTGTACTAACTTGTCAGAGAATCATTCCTTCTAAAAATAATGTTACATGAGAATGGAAGTGTTGGTCTTTATTTATTCTATTGTATCACTGTGGAGACAACTTGTACACAATATAAGGTGTTTGTATGAACGTGTATGAACCATAATCAGATGCTTCGTCCGTTTGTTTACATAGTACTCTGCGTGGGTGGGGTGGCCAGGTGGGCTACCATACCTCCCACACCTTACTTTCCACAAATAAATACTTTTCACCTCTCACCCTACATTAAGACCATTAAGATTACAAATATTTTAAGGTAAGTAATGAGTGTACTGTATATGCATTTTATCACTCTAGGGAGCTTTAAGGTCGTAGTGTATTATGTGTGGGTGGGGTGGCCAGGAGGGCTATCATACTTACCCACACCTAACTTTTTACAATAAATACTACTCACCTTTTGTCCTACATTAAGACTACAAATATTTTGAGGTAAATAATGAGTGTACTGTGTGTGTATTTTACTTTTTATTGTTTTTAATGCCTAGTTCTATTGCTAACTTAATACAGTAGACCGTCATTTAGCACGAGATTATGTTGCACGTTACGGGTATTGCACGATTGAAGAATTGCAGCACATTATTATCTAACACGACGTAAAAAGGATATTACACGGTCGCAGGAGGAGAAAAATTTTGAGTGCCCGGTCGCCCGCGGTGGTTTAAACCATTGAGTCAGTGGGGAAGTCCTATTGGTATCCCCCACCACCCTCACCCACCCACACATCCCTCCCAGTGTTCAGTTTGGTTCATACGTGTGCAGGACGACAATAATCGGGAAAGTTGCTGTGTTTATTTACATACATTTTCTCATTTTCATTGCATTTTCATAAATCTACCAAGCAATCATGGCACCCAGTAAGCATACAAGTGTTCCAGCAAGTGACAAGAAAAGGTTTAAGCATTCAAGTCTAGGAATTGCAAAGTTTGAGTGACTGACTGACTGACTTACTGAATGACTGACTGACTTACTGAATGACTTGACTGACTCACTGACTGACTTGACTGACTTACTGACTGACTTACTGAATGACTTGACTGACTTACTGACTGACTTGACTGACTTACTGACTTACTGACTGACTGACTGAATGACTTGACTGACTTGACTGACTGACTTGACTGACTTACTGACTTGACTGACTTGACTGACTTACTGACTGACTTGACTGACTTACTGACTGACTTACTGAATGACTTGACTGAATTACTGACTGACTTACTGACTGACTTGACTGACTTACTGACTGACTTGACTGACTTACTGAATGACTTGACTGACTTACTGAAGGACTTGACTGACTTACTGAATGACTTGACTGACTTACTGACTGACTTGACTGACTTACTGACTGACTTGACTGACTTACTGATTGACTTGACTGACTTACTGAATGACTTGACTGACTTACTGAATGACTTGACTGACTTACTGAATGACTTGACTTACTGAATGACTTGACTGACTTAGTGAATGACTTGACTGACTTACTGAATGACTTGACTGACTTACTGACTGACTTACTGACTTGACTGACTTACTGACTGACTTACTGAATGACTTGACTGACTTACTGAATGACTTGACTGACTTACTGAATGACTTTACTGACTTAATGAATGACTTGACTGACTTGACTGAATGACTTGACTGACTTACTGAATGATTTGACTGACTTACTGAATGACTTGACTGACTTACTGAATGACTTGACTGACTTACTGAATGACTTGACTGACTTACTGAATGACTTGACTGACTTACTGACTGACTTAAAGTTAGACACTCAGTACAACCATCAACTTCAGTTCCAGAACCTCTACTATCCACCTCAGCCCAGTAGGGCCACAACATAACTCTCCACTCTCTTCACAATCATCCACAAACACCAGCACCCACAATTTAAGGTAAATACTATTATTTCTGTTACATTTGTAGTCTTAAGCAGTAAAAACAACATAATACAACACGATAATGAACTACAATTACATATTCACTTTCATTTTTGTAAGATCTGTTGGTCTAAAAAAAACTTGTTTGGCTTTTTGGGGACTCCCAGAAACGTAACCCTATTTTTCCCATAAGTTCTTTTAATTATCTAACATGAATTTATCTAACACGATGTTTTCAGGAACGTAACTACCGTGCTAAATGACGGTCTACTGTATATGTTAGTGTAAACTTGTTATCTGGCATTTATATGCATTTATAAGTGAAAAAAAATGGCGTTCTGCTTTCCAGCGATGTCTGCTTTGTGGCAGTAGCCTGGAACCTAACCTGCCGTATAAGTGGGGCCCTACTGTATTTAATAACTATCCTGTGTTATTTAATGCCAATTATGAAATAAACATTTCCTTATATATTGAACATAGTCATTACAATGAAAAAAATATATAAAAAGTATCGGTTTCAGTATCAGCTGAAAAATGAGTATCGATATCAGCCAAAATTGTGGTATCTTCCCATCGCTAATTTCAACACCTTGTACATATAAGCCCCATTGTGCTTGACGAAATATGATAAGGGAAATATAGTTAGCTTCTGTATTAACCCTTAAACTGTCCAAACATTGATCTACCTTCACCTGTGTAGCACTCCGAATATTTTGAATTTTTTTTTTTTTTTAAATGAGCGCATTTTTATAAATGTTATAGGATAAAACAAAAATTTAGGGCCAGTACTTTCCAAGATATAAACCCAAGAAGTGGCGCTGGATGCTCACCTGATGGCAACATCGACTTCTGCCGCCTGCAGAAGTGTTGCCAATATACCTTTTTTTCTCGTTTTTATTTTAATTTATATAATTTTTATGTTCTGATAATTACAATTTATAATAGTTCTTGTAATTTCATAGCCAATCTTTGTTCTGACACTAATATTAGGTATTGAAATAGTACGCAAATAGTCACAATCACACCGACAGGTGAACATTTTCACCTGCCTAGGTCATTTACTATTGTCTAGAAATATATAGGTATATATAGAAGTATATATATATATATATATAGGTATATATAGAAGTATATAGGTCCCAGCAATGTTTTAGACATGCTGGAGTATGAAACTCCTTGAAGAATGGTGTTATGACAAGTGTCAGATAACTCCTGACAAGGCAGTGACATTTGATGATTGTGAACTGCTCCAGAGAACCCTGGCTCTATTTGTTTTCACTGTTACACACAAACATGTCTGTCTGTCTGTCTAGCTCTGCTTATCTGTCTTTCTGTCTGCCTGTGTGTGCCTGGAGTATATATGAAACTCCTTGAAGAATGGTGTTATGACAAGTGTCAGATAACTGGTGACAGCACAGTGACATTTGATGAATGTGCGCTGCTGCAGGGAACCCTTGCTTTATTTGTTTTCACTGTTATCTGTCTGTATGTCTTTCTGTCTGTCTATCTAAATATACTAAATACTCATACTGTAACAAACTTTCAAACCCAATATTATTATACTTAAGAAGATCTCAATTTGATATGTTCATAATAATAATAATAATAATAATAATAATAATAATAATAATAATAATAATAATTTTTATTTCAATGCATGTTACAAGTGTACAATGTTATTGGTAGTTACAAATATAAAACAATTATAAAACTGTAATGCAAGGAGAGCCACTGGCATGCCATGGCATTAGGGGCAGTTTATTCTAGAGACTTATTCACTAAGTACTTAATGCTAAAGAAATTGATTGAGTTTATTCTAGTTCTGTATTATTTAATTTATTAAATGGTTATACATACTATTTAAAGACAATACAAGAGAAATTGGTTGAGTTTAATCTAGTTGTAGAATTTATTTCAAATTACAGTATGTTGATGCTATACTAGTATAATAACAATACTAGAAATAGTTTTTAGAGTTTCATCTAGGTATATATTTTATTTAAAATTAAGAAAATGATGATACTATAAGATTTTAAATGACAATATGATGATATGAGATTGCAACAAGTGTTAAGGAGGATGAACATATCAAATTGAGATCTTCTTAAGTAAAATAAAATTGGGTTTGGAAGTTTGTTACAGTATGAGTATTTAATATAGGGTGAGTAGGTGATTTTTGAGAAGAGTCTTGAATTGATTTTCCGACAAGGTTAACTTGATATTTACTGGTAATGAATTCCAGATTTTGGGGCCCTTTATGTGCATAGAATTTTTACATTGGTTAGTATGGACTCGGGGTATGTCAAATAGTGATCTGTGTCTTGTGTCATGTTCGTGGGACCTATTTAAGTTGTTGAGGAGAATTCTGAGCGCAGGGTTAATATTAGCATGTAGAGTTTTATGTATGTAGAAGGCACATGAATAGGTATGAATATTTTTATGGTGAGTAGTTTTAAGGTTCTGAATATAGGTGGAGTATGCTGTCTAGAGTGGGAATTTGTTATCATCCTGACTGCAGCCTTTTGCTGGGTTATGAGTGGTCTAAGGTGATTTAATGTTGTTGAGCCCCATGCACAGATTCCATAGGTGAGATAAGGGTAGATAAGAGAATGATATAGTGCAATGAGAGCTGGTTGAGGCACATAATAGCGTATCTTAGATAATATACCTACTGTCCTTGAGATTTTCTTGGGAAAATTTTTTGTATGTGTGTTTGGAATTTAAGACTACTGTCAAGGTGGATTCCTAGGAATTTTCCTCTGTGAGCCTTGTGATGGGTGAACCATTTAGCGTTATGTTAAGTGGAACATTTGTAGCTTTGTTTCCAAACTGAATGTAGTAGGTCTTGTCCGTATTGAGAGTAAGCTTATTTGTCATCATCCATGTTGATATTTTCTGTAATTCGGCATTAACTGTGTTGGCTAGTACGACTGGATTTGGGTGAGAGAAGACATATGTTGTGTCATCTGCAAACAAAATGGGTTTGAGTAGTTGTGATGCATTCGGTAGGTCATTTATGTAAATGAGGAATAGGAGTGCCCCCAGGACACTACCTTGAGGGACACCGACTGTAATTTGTTGTGTGGAAGAGTTCTCTCCATTTGTGTTCACGAATGATATAGTGCAATGAGAGCTGGTTGAGGCACATAATAGCGTATCTTAGATAATATACCTACTGTCCTTGAGATTTTCTTGGAAATTTGTTGTATGTGTGTTTGGAATTTAAGACTACTGTCAAGGTGGATTCCTAGGAATTTTCCCTCTGTGAGCCTTGTGATGGGTGAACCATTTAGCGTTATGTTAAGTGGAACATTTGTAGCTTTGTTTCCAAACTGAATGTAGTAGGTCTTGTCCGTATTGAGAGTAAGCTTATTTGTTATCATCCATGTTGATATTTTCTGTAATTCGGCATTAACTGTGTTGGCTAGTACGACTGGATTTGGGTGAGAGAAGACATATGTTGTGTCATCTGCAAACAAAATGGGTTTGAGTAGTTGTGATGCATTCGGTAGGTCATTTATGTAAATGAGGAATAGGAGTGCCCCAGGACACTACCTTGAGGGACACCGACTGTAATTTGTTGTGTGGAAGAGTTCTCTCCATTTGTGTTCACGTACTGACTTCTGTTGCTAAGGTACGACTTTAGGTAGTTGAGGGGGTGCCCCCTAATACCATAGTGCGCTAATTTTGTGAGCAATAAATCATGGTCGACTGTATCAAATGCTTTGCGTAGGTCTATGAAGATTCCCAGCGGAACCTCTTTCTTCTCAAGTGCGGTGTATATTAACTCTAACATGTGTGTTATAGCATCGTTTGTGCTCTTGTTGGTCCTGAATCCAAATTGACAGGGGTTTAGTACATTGTGTGAGACAAGGTAGGAATAGATCTGTTTATGAATTAATTTTTCAAGATTTTAGAAAGCAGTGGTAAATTTGAGATTGGTCTGTAATTGTTCAAGTCAGTTTGGTCACCTCCTTTGTGGATCGGGGTGACCCTAGCTATTTTGAGAATTGATGGGAAGGTTGAAGATTCAATGGATTTATTGAATAATGCTGCTATAATTGGTGACAGTACATGTGTAGCTTTTTGTACATAAAGGGTGGTAAGCTGTTTATGTCTCCTGCTTTGTTTTTAAGGGTGTTGATTATGTGTGAGACTTCAATTGAGTTGGTAGGAGCTAGGAATAGTGTATCTGGGTAGGTGTTGGTGAGGTAGTCTGTTGGACGAGTGTTCGAGCTTGGGATCCTACTCGCTAGATTCTTTCCTATGGTGGAGAAGAAAACATTAAGTCTGTTTGCTGTCTCAATTGGTGAGAGTAGGGGTTCGTCTGTTTTTGATAATTTGATGGTATTGTTCGTGGATATCTTTTTATTTCCTAGAATTGTAGATAGGGTTTTCCAGGTCTTTTTCATATCACCTTTTACGGTCTGGAGTCTGTTCTCATAATACAATTTTTTGGACCTTCTTATCAGGCTAGTAAGGATTGATGAGTAGCGTTTGGATTGTTCTCGGGTTTATTAGACCCCTTCTATATTGTTTTTCATATTGGTGCCTCTTATTTATGGATTTAAGGATGCTGGGTGTTAGCCAGGGATTGTTAAGTCTCTTAGCTGTGATCTGTTTAGTTTTTTTCGGGCAATGTCTGTTATAGAGGTTATGTGTTTTTTTAAGAAAGTTCTTGATGCATTCATTAATATCTGAGTGTGTTTCCAATTCATTAAGCCAGTCAATGTTCGTCATAGCTGATATAAAATTATTAACAGCAGACTCATTATGTAGTCTGAAGGTAACTTTTGCAATTTCTTGGGGCAGAATGCCTAGGTTAGTTATGAGAAAGGTAGGGTAGTGGTCTGTGGTGTTTTCTGTGATTATGCCTGATTTTAGAGGAGATATTGTGTTAGTCCAGATGTGGTCTAGTAACGAGGTACTATTATCAGAGATTCTTGTAGGTTTTGATATTGCAATTTCATATCATCATATTGTCATTTAAAATCTTATAGTATCATCATTTTCTTAATTTGAAATAAAATATATACCTAGATGAAACTCTAAAAACTATTTCTAGTATTGTTATTATACTAGTATAGCATCAACATACTGTAATTTGAAATAAATTCTACAACTAGATTAAACTCAACCAATTTCTCTTGTATTGTCTTTTAATAGTATGTATAACCATTTAATAATTTAAATAATACAGAACTAGAATAAACTCAATCAATTTCTTTAGCATTAAGTACTTAGTGAATAAGTCTCTAGAATAAACTGCCCCTAATGCCATGGCATGCCAGTGGCTCTCCTTGCATTACAGTTTTATAATTGTTTTATAATTGTAACTACCAATAACATTGTACACTTGTAACATGCATTGAAATAAAAATTATTATTATTATCTATCTATCTGCCTGTCTGTCTAGCTCTGCTGATCTGTCTGTCTAGCTCTGCTGATCTGTTTGTCTAGCTCTGCTGATCTGTCTGTCTAGCTCTGCTGATCTGTCTGTCTAGCTCTGCTGATCTGTCTGTCTAGCTCTGCTGATCTGTCTGTCTAGCTCTGCTGATCTGTCTGTCTAGCTCTGCTGATCTGTCTGTCTAGCTCTGCTGATCTGTCTGTCTAGCTCTGCTGATCTGTCTGTCTAGCTCTGCTGATCTGTCTGTCTAGCTCTGCTGATCTGTCTGTCTAGCTCTGCTGATCTGTCTGTCTAGCTCTGCTGATCTGTCTGTCTAGCTCTGCTGATCTGTCTGTCTAGCTTTGCTGATCTGTCTGTCTAGCTCTGCTGATCTGTCTGTCTAGCTCTGCTGATCTGTCTGTCTAGCTTTGCTTATCCGTCTTTCTGTCTGCCTGTGTGTGTCTGTCTTTCCATCTGCTTGTCTCTGTCTCAGGGAGCGGCTGGTAAATCTGTTGGTTTTTGGTTTATGAGCCGCTCCCTGATTGCTGAGCAAGTGACAATGCTATTACTTGTGTCATCTTTATTTATGTCTTATATCTACAAACACTTTATAGCACTTTGCCTGGAATTTTTGGGTTATCCTAGGTAATTTACACTATGTATAATAACAGTACTTATGCGTACATGTGAGAGACAGAGATATAGACAGATAGACAGAGATATAGACAGATAGACAGAGATATAGACAGATAGACAGAGATATAGACAGATCGACAGAGATATAGACAGACAGAGACAGTCAAAGCCAGCTGGCCAGCCTGCCGCATACATAAGAAGGAACACTGAAGCAGGCCTACTGGCCCATGTAAGGCAGGTCCATGTCACCCCCCGCTTAGACCAATGACCCACCTAGTCAGGTCACACATGCACTGAAGGAAGGAGCACGGCATCAGACCAAGTAGCACAAGCTAGTCAGGTCCAACTCACACCCACTCATGTATTTATCTAACCTATTTTTACTTTCCTCTTAAAAGGGGAGTGTTAATACGACATGACATCAGTGAATCCCTGGTGTTTGCCATGCTATTTGCTCTAGCTGGTGGGGTGCATAATAAAGATATCAAACTAACTGGTGCTCAATTGAACTAGTGCTCCCACAAGGTACTAAGTGGTCCCAGATTTTTTTTCATACTGCACACACTGAGTGCACAGACCCATTCTCTCATATCTAGGGGGACTCAGGCCTATCGTGCCAAATTTGAAGGAATGAAAAATAAAACATTGATCTACGTTCGGAGCGCTGAGCACGTGCGTAGATCTACGTGTGACAGTTTAAGAGTTAATGTTGATAAAAATTTCCTACATATACAGTGGACCCTCACTATTCGAACACTCACCCTCATTCCAGAATGTTCAAGTGCTGTTACCAAACGAATTTATTCCCATAAGGAATGATGTAATTAGATTAGTCCATTTCAGACCCCCAAAAATACACTTATAAAAGCACTTACAATAATAAACTTACATAAAAGGGTGAGTTTTGGGTGTTCGAATAGCAAGGGTCCACTGTATTAGGTAAAAAGACACAAGTGCAACTAACGTGACATTTTATTGTGGCAAAGTAGCTGGGATTATCTAAGTGTACTACACAAGCACACAGTAACACTATTGACATTAGCTGCACTTGTTTGGAAGTAGATGTTACTGAAATTAGCTTTAGTAGTTTAGGATTTTTGTTCCATTTATGAAGGACAATGAATTGTCTCCTGATAGAACCTGCTTGCATCTTTGACCTTGCCCGCTGTTGTGTTGCTTATGGCTGCTGCGTGATGCTAACATCTGCTTTGCGATCTGGTTTTATCTCTGGTATCATCCAGCTATGGTTTGTATATTCTGATGTTAGATTATTTAACGACTTGTTCTGATGTGTCAGATGTTACTCTACATTGTGCCTCTTAATTTATATACAGTAGACCCTCATTTAGCACGGTAGTTACGGTCCTGAAAACATCGTGTTAGGTAAAATCGTGTTAGATAATTAGAAGAACTTAAGGGAAAAATAGGGTTATGTTCCTGCGAGTCCCCAAAAAGCTAAACAAGTTTTTTTAGACCAACAGATCTTTTAAAAATTGAAGGCGAATATGTAATTGTAGTTCATTGTCGTGATATATTACTGCTTAAGACTACAAATGCAATAGAAATAATAGTATTTACCTTAAATTGTGGG
>WNWK01033523.1:0-21093 GCA_009830355.1 Cherax destructor | reverse complement strand
CCCAAAAATTTCCCCTTATATCCACCAACAAAACCAAACCACCTCCACAAGAAACCAAGAAATTCCTTCTCTGAATTGGAGGACTTTGGAACTTTAAATACCCAGAAATAGCCGAACTCACCCGGGAATCAGTAAAAAAATCAGCATGTTAACCCCGGGAAAGGGAAATGAATTTAAAAAGTCCAATGATACTTGGGAAAATTGGGACTTGTGAGCCAAACACAGTGCATGAACAGGATTACAGCCCCTAGAAAATAACCCAGAAAACCCTGGACCAACTAACCATCACCCCACCCATTTTGGGTTTAATCTTTATTATCCCCATACCTACCCCTGTGGGCGGTAGTAAAAAATATTACAGGGGGGTACATAATGGGTTCGGGGGACTGGACCTCAAAGTTTGATAGCTGAACAAGTTACAAAAATTTTAAAACTCAGATGGATCTTTACAATCATGACAAGTTAAAAGGGTTTTGCAGATTAAAAGATGAAATTTTTGGGAAGACTGGGCCCCAAATTTTAAATAGCTAAAAAGGTACAATAGAAATTGAATTATTGTAAGTAAATTTATTAACGCCCAAACATTTTGCAATAAATGAACAAATTAAAAAAGCAATAAACTCTATTAGTCTCCCCCAGCCACAACTGTAAGGGTTCTTTTTTAAAATTTTTTAATTGTTGGGACACACACACACACATACATACAAAATATACACACACAAAATACACAAAAATACAAAAATACACATATCGCATAAAATACACACACACACATAAAATAAAACAAAAAATCCCCGATGGGTGGGGGCCCTCTTCTTTGTTTGCAGGCCCCCGGGTTAAATTTCCCGGCGGGGAAAAACATTTCAAGTTTTTCTTTACACACACACAAAATACAACAGGCCTAGTGTCTAATCGACATTGCCTAGGGGACAAAATGGTAACTAACTAACATACATACATATATATATACACAAAATACATTTTATATACATACACAAAATATATACATACACACACACACACGCCTAAAGGCACAGTTTTAAATCGACATGTGCATAGGACAAAAATTTTAATTAATAAAATGCATACACACACGGGGGGAATGCTTTTTTTTAAAAGGGAGCAAAGTCGGGGTTTTTTTCCCAGAATGGTTTGTAATTTTCCACTGGGGAAAAAAAATACTTTGAAAATTCTTGAACATTTCTGGGGTGAGTTGTCTCTGAATTATTAATTTTATCCCTCCAGTAAATGACGCGGGTTGTGGCAATAATCCAACTGTCAAAGTTTACATTTTGTTTGGTCTACATCTGGTGGTGGTGATTTAACCTGGCAAAGATACTTGTAACCCAGCCGGGGGCGGGCGGTAGAGCAAGTTACCCACCTGACCACCGACATCAAGAAGGAAAGAGAAAGAGTGGACTTACAACTTACAGATGTTATGAACAATTTCCAAGACCACTTCGACCAACAACAATTATCTGACTCAGTTGTAGTGAACAGCAAACATCTTCCAGCAACTATAACTCAGAAAACATGTAAACAAACCACCTTGCAACTCATCCAATATCATCTTCATCTCAACATACACAAATTAGGATGCACACCTGACTAGATAAGTGCACATTGTACCTCCTAGTCCTAATATATCATTAATGTTCACTGTACAGACGGAAATCTATAGTGATGTATATGTTTGACAAGAAGCACAAAAGTAAGATCAAGAATGACAAGATATTACGCTGGAGGATGGAACTATCGTGTTATAACTTTGATATTCTGTATCGACCGGGTGAAGAAAACATTTCACCTGATGCATTCTCTAGGTCCCACTGTGGAGCAGCATGTCATGATTTGCAATCACTCTCAGAGCTCCACAAGGCCTTGTGTCACCCAGGAGTTACACGCCTGTATCATTTTGTTAAATCTAAGAATATGCCCTTGAGCCTCTTCACCGGGTTCGGTATTTTCTAGCGGGGTTTGACTATCTGCTGGAGTGGCGTCCTCTATTTCAATAGGGGTAGCCTCAAGGGGCTTCCCTGGAGAAACCGAAGCATCTTTCGCAACATCTATTGGTGTATCTTGAGATTCCGCACTAACATTGGTTTCAACTGGGGCTAAGTGTCTTGTAGATACAGTAGTCTCTTCACCATTTTGGTAGCGAATGTGGTCATAATGCGGATTAGCTTGTAGGAGCTCTACCTCTTCCACTAAAGGATCCGTCTTGTTCATCCTACGGTGACTCTTCAGGAGAATGGGTCCAGGGTGACATAACCAGGTGGGCATGGAAGTTCCCGTAGAGGTCGAAGTCTTTCCGGCTCTGGGGATATTGCACCTCCTTCCACAACATAACCGAGGATGTTAAGCCTTTTAGTGGAAAAAGTGCACTTTTCTTCATTGTAACTGATATTTTTCTTCTTGGCAGCTTCCAAAAACTTATCAAGGTTTGCATCATGTTCCTCCTGGGTCTTGCCACAAATGGTAACGTTATCTAAATATGCATAAGTTCCAATAAGTTGCTCTTCCTGAATGAGTGAATCCATAATTCGTTGGAAACAGGGTACCCCATTGGTAACCCCAAAAGGGACTCTGGTAAACTGATAGAGGCCGACACTAGCCTGAAACGCTGTGTATGGTTTATCTTCATTCCTTATAGGGACTTGATGATAGGCACTTCGTAGATCAATTGTGCTAAACACATAGTACTGAGCAATTTTGTTCACTGTATCATCAATTCGAGGTAGAGGGTACCCATCAAGAAGTGTAAATTTGTTGATTGTCTCAGAATAGTCGATAGCCAGCCTCCGTTTCCTATAATCATCCTTGACAACAACGACCTGTGCACGCCAAGGAGAATTACTTGGTTCTATAATACCCTCCTTCAACAGCCTCTGAGTTTCTTTCTCAATGAACATCCTATCTTCATAAGAATAGCGGCGTGACTTAGCTGATATAGGATGACAATCCGCAGTAAGATTCGCAAACAGCTTTGGTGGGTCTACCCTTAAAGTACTAAGACCACAGACAACGAGAGGAGGCAGTTCACCTCCATATGTTAAGGTAACACTACCATGACGCTTCTGAAAGTCCTGACCAAGGATCACATCAGAGCACAGTTGTGGCAGAACAGCTAAATGTACATCTTGATAATCCCTGTCATTAACTCTAAGGTTTACCTTACAAAACCCTAACGTCTGAATAGAGCGAGATGTTGATGCCATGGAAACGGTACCTGATGAGTGATGTACCGTCAAGGAGTGGCGTTTAACTACGTCAAGGTTGATGAAACTCTCTGAGCTGCCACTGTCAATCAGACCATCTACTTCTGTTCCTTTGATGAACACTTTCACAACTGCCTTTGACAGTGAATTTGGAGCAGTCGCAGAAGTCACTGTGGCTAGAGTCACCTGATCGGAATGCGTAGAAGCTCTTGTTGATGCATTAGCACGACATACTTTAGCAAAGTGACCTTTCTTATGGCATTGATGGCACATTGCTTCACGAGCCGGACACTTTGGACGTGGATGTCTTGAAAAACCACAAAAGAAACACTTTGTGCCTGCAACTGCTATCACTGAAGCAGGTTCCACGGTAACTTCATTAAAAGAGTCTTGGTCGGGAGTTGCAGCACTTACCACTCGAGAAGGCTGGGTAGTACTGTACACTTCAGAATTCTTCTGGGCTGAATCTAATGTTCTTGCCTGGTCAAGGGTAGTGGCTAAGTCCCGAGTTTTATTCTCCAATAAACGCTGCCTTATTATTGGTGATTGCAGGCCACTGATAAAAGCATCCCTGATGGACTCTTCACAATACTGAGAAGCTGTCACCGCTCGGAAGTTACAGTCCTTACCTAATATTTTCAATGCTTGAAAGTATTCCTCTAAGGATTCACCAATCTGCGAGTTGCAAGACGATATCGTGCAAAGATTTCATTTGTGGGTTTAATATACTGAGACTTGAGGGCATTGATAGCATCTTCATAGGTATTACACTCAGAAATAACCTCATAGATTTTAGGTGACACAAAGTTGATGAGCAGGCTTAGTTTATCTAGATCTTCCTGAGGAAAGGCTCTCAAGAAGTTTTCGAAAGTCTTAAACCAGTGCTTCCATTCCTGAGCAGCCGTTGATACACTGGGGTCAGAGTCTAGCCTCTCAGGCTTCAGTAAACGCTCCATGTTTCAGTGTAGTCTAGCTCAGAATCGCCACCAGGTAGCCCAGGATATCTTTGTTCAATAAATTGTTGTGATAAAAACACAGGCCTTATTCCTAGGCTTTATTGAACAAAGAATCCATGGTACATGTCTGCAACAGAAGAAAATACATCTAATGATTGCTGCTGCAGGACAGGTGATGTAAGGTGCATATGTCCTCAGAAAAGCTATAGCTACTGGCGACATATTTAAGCTTACCATGTAATCTGCATCACGAATGTATCTGTGTAAGAGAGAGACCACACGCCTTGTGCTGGGCCATCACTGTACTATGTTTGTTGTTATTGTAAGGGGCCCCTGAGGTGGTGCAGTAGTGTGTCCTGCTGCGGCTCCCCACAAGAGCGGTATCACTACAGGTGTGCAGTGCCTTTCCCTACATAACACGTAATTACTGACTTACATATTAGGAAGGTAATACGTGTTCGTCGGCCCCACACTCTGTTTGTTTACCACTCAAGTTTCTCTGCCTCGCCTACAGGCGGCGCATGGGTGCCGCCGGCCCGCCAACTTTGACTTACTCTATGTCACGTCATCTACATCCCACAGAGACAAAGAACTTTGTCCATGGAAGCAAAAAGGGGAATGTATGAGAGCATAGTTATATCAATGCTCTTATGTGGGTGTGAAGCATGGGTGGTGAATGTTGCAAGAAAGAGATAGCTGGAGGCAGTGGAGATGTTATGTCTGATGGCGTGTGAAATTGATGATCAAAGGAAGACTGCCTTTCAAACCCAAAGCACCGCCCCGCTGCCAGATGAACACTACCCGGAGCTCTGAGCAAATAAAACTTCTCCATCTTAACTACAACTCTCCTGTATTACTATGAGATCAAATCACAGAAGAAACAACAACAAGAACAGCACGAAAGCACCAAAAAATCGACTATTCAACTTGTGTACCCAGCAAGACATCAGTGCTCCATCTCCCCCCACCACCGCCCAGGGTGACGCATCAACAACACCAAACATGACCGATTCCCCCTCGAACTTAGCTTCCTTCTCAGGATTCAGCCTACCAAATATTCTCCCAGATATGACTAATGTTCCTGACACTCTTAAGTCATACATCACCTCCCTAACTACAGATAATATGAATCTTCGTACTGAAAATGTGAATCTTCGTGCAAGACTAACAAAACATGAATCCAAGGTACACACACAACCCGCACATATAAAAAGAGAGGAGCTTACGACGACGTTTTGGTCCGACTTGGACCATTTGCAAAGTCACACAAAGCCCACCTTGAGAGCAAGATCCTAAGCCTTGAACAACAGCTAACGACATCTGGAATGGCAAATTCTGGTAAGACTCTTCAAAAAGTTATAGCTAGCCACTCAGAACAAATAACATAGAGCCTTCAAACAGTTATAGCTAGCCACTCAGAACAAATAACATCCTTAAACTCAAAGGTTGAAGACGCGGTTTAGGACTGGAAGAACAACATGGATACCCAAATGAATGACTACTTTGTGTACCAAAACGATACAACTGAGCAAGAAAAGTTATCTGTCTCAGTAATAATTAGCAGTTCACTCTTTCCTAGTGAAATAAATCAAACCAATTGCAAAGATACTACTCTTCAGATCATAAAAGACCTACTACAGGTTATAGTGCCAGTGTCAGAAATAAAGGAAATGCAGTTTCTAGGGAAACAATATAGAAAACAAAGTGTTATGCTTAGATTTTACACACAAGACAGGAAAAAAGATCTAATTAGTTCATCAATAAAAGCAAAAAAATATGTTTACATAAACGAGTGTGTGATAAGAAAACGTCAGAACCTCCCGTTCAGAGTAAGAAAACTTAAACGGGAGAATAAAGACAAAATTCACAAGTTAGTTACCATTTTGTCCTAGGCACATGTCGATTAGACACTAGGCCTGTTGTATGTATGTGTGTAACGAAACACTTCCAAATGTTTCAGCCCCGCCGGGAATTGAACCCGAGCCCTCCATGCGTGAAGCAAGAGCGCTAGCCACCATGCCATCGGGTGCTTCGCATGGGATGGTAATATTCCAGTAAGGAAAACAAATACTGTCCAGCTTTCTTCAAGATGCAAATCTTACAGAGTCTGATTAACCACAGTGACCAAATCATTATATACTACGTCTAGTGTATGTTATTACTCCATTATTGTGGTAGTCCTTGTACTATCATTTACCAAATAGTATCAACTACCTTACTGTCTCATGTTTCTCACACAGTAGAGAGTGTGACTTGGGTTACCATTCCAGAAATCGCCTTGTACAATTATTTACTTGTTGTACAAGTAAGTACGTATTATACGTGGCAGTCTGCCTTCCAGACTCACAAGTGCACCCCACTACCCTCTATACTCTTTACATTTATTGCTTTACTTGTAATTTTAAACACCAAATTTTACTATTTTATTATTTCCAGATTTGTTAAATCCCATTATTACTATCTGCCACACATTATTTAGGAACCTTCCGACTTACATTAATATATATTCACAAACCTCTTAAAAAATTCGTTATAATTCTTTTCACTTTTATTATTTTTTTATTATTCTTTCACCTTATTTTCATTTTTTTTTAATTTTAATCTCTGTATATTCATTTCACTTTCATTTTTTAGATAGATCCGTCATAATTATATTGTTTACTACCACTTGTGAGTGTTGCAAATTAGCTCCAGTGCAATATCAAGTCGTACCAGTGTGCAATATTTTTATACAAGTTGTCTAAGTCAATATTTTAATCCTTCTTATTAGTTAATAGTGCACTATTTACTATTAGTAGTAGTACATACATTCTCTGTGTTTTATAGTTTACTTGTTATAATCCATTAGCTAGTAAGATTAATTAGTATCATTTTATTAAGTTTAGGATAATCCATTGTTCTTAAGTCTAGTTATAGAATCACTCAATATTATGACTACAAACATTGATCCTGATATTAACCTTTTATTAAATGACTTACATGAATCTAACACCAACTGTAATTATTACACAGCAGAACAAGCAAAGACAATACTCAGAGCCAACAATAACATAACTGTCTTTAATTACAATAACTGTCTTTAATTACAATGTCTTTAATTACAATAACTGTCTTTAATTACAGTGATGACATCACAGTATTACTAAATTCCCTGCATGTCAGTATGTCAGATTCAGATTTTTATTTCCTTGCAAGTTTACAAAGTAGTTCACATACTGAAGGTAGATTATAGGTAGGTAGATATGGTAGATTAGAGGTAGGTAGATATGGTAGATTACAGGTAGGTAGATATGGTAGATTACAGGTAGGTAGATATGGTAGATTAGAGGTAGGTAGATATGGTAGATTACAGGTAGGTAGATATGGTAGATTAGAGGTAGGTAGATATGGTAGATTACAGGTAGGTAGATATGGTAGATTACAGGCAGGTAGATATGGTAGATTACAGGTAGGTAGATATGGTAGATTACAGGTAGGTAGATATGGTAGATTACAGGTAGGTAGATATGGTAGATTACAGTGAGGGTTTACAATGATTTTTTTTACATTTTATTGGTTTTGAACAGAAGTACAAAAACATATCCATAAATAACTGTGACCACAATCACTAATGCAAATAATTACAAAAAAACACCAATACAAAACATACAGATAATCAATCTTCAGAAAAACAATTAAAGAACAATAAAGTCCCTATCCCCGCCAACCACTATGTGCATACAATTATATGCACCTATTACATTTAACCCGAGTCATTATCCAACAACCTACGTGTGACCCTAATACATCAGGGTGACTGTACAATATAGAAAACAGAAAACATAAATCACCACTGTCGCCTGACCCGTATACCACATATCTGTCCACTCTAATATAATAAGAGCTCCATACCTTACTACTCCACATCCACTGCTACAGTAATATCGTACACCAAACAATGTACATTTCTCACAAATTACTATAGAATTCCACACACAGGCACAATATATATTATACTCACGCATACAGATGACATGCACTCCACGTATACCCACTCACACCCAGAACTTGGTACCACATGTACCACCTGTCCTTTTCATTATTAACACAGTTCCATTTCACATGATAAGTCAAAACATTGCCATCGCCGTATACATTAGTGAAATATATACAAAAAGTACACCAAATTCATCTGACAGTAACCAAACATGTTACCGTCCTCTAACATCACCAAATCTTGATTCAACCTGAAGTCCACGGAACCCACCAACCATGTTTCAGTACCTCAAACCATACACAAACTTAATTAATAACACACCACATCAACACACTGCACCACAACTTAATTAACACCCAGCACTGAACAGGACAAACCCTTACTCTTCCCCAATTACAACCCCGCCCTTAATAAACCACACACCAAAATCCACACCCCCACTCGATCACACAACATACACACCCAGACCCATCAGTCTCCCGTCACCCAATATAAAGGCCATCCGTCCCCACCCACCAAACCGCCCTCCCCATCCTTACCAATTTCAGTCACTCACAAGCCACAACCCGACCATACCAAAGCCACAACCGTACATTCCCAAGCAAGTCGCAGAACCAAGCCCCCTTAAACTCCTACAAACCCCATTAATAACTCTCCCACCCGTAAATTCCTATAAGCCGAACTAAAATCCTTATCCCAATCCCTCCCATACACCTGCCTGTTTCTATATTTCGTACGGTACATTACCACAGCCAATGCCCTAATTCTTTCCCTTATTCCCACCTCCCTCAATCTCCACGACCCCTGGAATTCTCTCCAGGTAGACACACGAAATCAACCAAACAATATATTAGACCTCCGGATTCAAACGGATTCGTTGAAAACAAGGTCTCCTCTGACCGGATTCATAGGATGACGGGGTTTACACGCCCTTATTAAACACCCAAACAGAACTACAACAAATAGATACAATACAAATAGACAGATCTACATTAAGGTGGTTATTAGTTAAAATATACAGTGAGCATAAACCGGATTCGTCCAAGAAATAAATGAACAAAGGACCGGATTCAAACTGATTCGTTGGAAACTGTTAAAAACATCTAAATACTTCGAGAAATTATAGACTAGCTAGCTAGGAGAGTGGTCAAGTGTTGTAAGATGACCACCACCATGAAGATCTGTGTAGTCTGTAGAAAGGGTAAGGGACGGAAACAGGCCTGGATTGCTTGCAATCTCTGTGGTCAATGGTCCCATGGTATATGCAGGGATTTTCAACCAGTGACCACCCTTGACATAAACTCAGAGAGATGTTTTTGGGTCTGCCCAAACGAGATACACCTGTATGAGGGAATTGCATTTATATTAAAAGACAAGAACACCAATAAAAGATCCTTCTTAAAAGACATGTCAACATGGTATGACAGCTGGGAAAATAGGATGGGTGGTTTGGAAGGGGTTGTCTTGAACGACAGCGCTCCTGAGGGTGCTAGTGTTGTCCTGGAGGATAGTTCTCCAGAGGGTGCTAGTGTGATACTGGAGGACAGTGCTCCTGAGGGAGCTAGTGGTGTCCTAGAAAACAGTGCTCCTGAGGGTGCTAGTGTTGTCCTGGAGGATAGTTCTCCTGAGGGTGCTAGTGTTGTCCTGGAGGACAGTGCTCCTGAGGGTGCTAGTGTTGTCCTAGAAGACAGTGCTCCTGAGGGTGCTAGTGTTGTCCTGGTGGACAGTGCTCCTGAAGGTGCTAGTGTTGGAGATGAAACAAAAGGGGATGTTAGCACTAGTGCTGAAGATAGAAATGAGACAGGAAAACACGCACCAATAGGGAATACATTAGGGAACACAGTCACAAAAAAACAAAGCAAACACAAACCAGGCCTATGCAAATATTATGCATTTGGTATCTGCAGGGATGGAATTTCTGGGAAAACAGATGGGACATGCAACTTTGACCACCCCAGAAAATGCCGTGCCCTTATGACAACAGGAAAATGCAACCTCCCTTTCAGTAAGCTTTTCCACCCTGAAATGTGTCACTCATCAGTTCAGGAAAGACAGTGCTATAACCTATATTGCCAGGCACACCACCTAAAGGGTACAAGACGACACAGAACATCCAGACCATGGGAAAACCTGGGTAGCCAAAGCCACTCCAGAGAGAGAGTTTTTTTAGCGCAAGGAAGGAAAAAAAGCTGGCAGGAAATGACAGAAATCGTACACCAACTGCAATCATTTCTGGAGTGGAACCACAGTCAATGGCCTCCACTCCAGAACAACAGATATTAGTGCCAGGAAAAAAAGACCCCTTCCATACCACCAATCCAACGACATTCATCTTTGCAAATATACAGGGTCTAAAGCCAGCAACAAACAACAAGATACCTTGGACTGCTTACAGAGTCAAATGCAATGTTTGTGGCTTTCACAGAGACCCACATAAAGGATCACTTGGACAATGAAATATGGATCCCTGGCTACAACCTATACAGATGTGACAGAGTGAACAGGCAAAAGGGGGAAGGGGGGGTGGCCTGTATATCACAGAGACACTTATATGCTCAGAACTACTAAATGCCTCATATGATGTAGTTGAAGTTTTAGCAGTAAAGATCGAGAATCAAAACCTGGTCATCGTGGTTGTATACAAGCCTCCGGATGCAACGTCCCAACAATTCCAGGAACAGCTTCTGAAAATTGACCAATGTCTGGAAAACCTTCCAGCCCCTGCCCCCAACATCTTGCTCCTGGGGGACTTCAACCTAAGGCACCTAAAATGGAGGAATATTGCAAATAATGTGGTAGCAGAGATAACACCAGGAGGCAGCTCAGATGAGAACTCACACACACATGAGCCTTTAAATCTCTGCACCAAATTCACCTTAAACCAGCAAATAATAGAGCCTACAAGATTGGAGAATACACTGGACCTCATCTTCACTAACAATGATGATCTGATACGAAATGTCATCATATCAAAAACGATGTACTCAGATCACAACATAATAGAGGTCCAGACATGCATGAGGGGGGCCCCAGATTGACAAAATGTGATCAGTCGCGAGGGAGCCTTCTGCAATTTCAACTTCAATAACAAAAACATAAGGTGGGACCAAGTAAACCAAATCCTAAATGATATAAACTGGGAAGATAGCCTAAGCATCACGGATCCTAACCTATGTCTAGAACATATTAACTCTGTGGCACGTGAGGTTTGCTAAAGGCAAATTCCCCTTTAAAGGGAAAAAGGAGGAGAAGATGTAAACTAGAAGAGAGAGGCGCTCCTATACAGGCGAAGGCAAAGAATAACAGAGCGGCTACAAGAGGCCAATATATCTGAAATACGTAGGAGGCACTGGTCAGAGAAATAGCAAACATCGAATTAAAACTAAAGGAATCTTACAGGAATCAAGAAATGCGGGAAGAACTAAAAGCCATAAATGAAATTGAAAGAAACCCAAAGTATTTCTTTTCTTATGCCAAAACAAAGTTGAGAACAACATCCTGTATTGGGCCCCTACTAAAACGAGATGGGTCTTGCACAGATGACAGCAAGGAAATGAGTGAGTTACTAAAGTCCCAGTATGACTCAGTTTTTAGTGAGCCGTTAACCAAACTAAAAGTTGAAGACCTAAATGAATTTTTTATGAGAGTGCCACAGAACCTGGTAGACGCAAGCCTATCTGACATTACCCTGACGCCACATGACAGAAAAGGCAATAAATGACATGCCCATGCACTCCACTCCAGGCCCCGACTCATGGAACTCAGTGTTCATCAAGAACTGCAAGAAGCCCCTATCACATGCTTTTAACATCCTATGGAGAGGGAGCATGGACACTGGGGTCGTCCCTCAATTACTAAAAACAACAGACAGCCCCACTCCACAAAGGCGGCAGTAAAGCAATGGCAAAGAACTACAGACCAATATCGCTAACGTCCCATATCATAAAAATCTTTGAAAGGGTTCTAAGAAGCAAGATCGCCACTCATCTAGATAACCATTAATTACACAACCCAGGGCAGCATGGGTTTAGAGCAAGTCGCTCCTGTCTGTCCCAACTACTGGACCACTACAACAAGGTCCTGGATGCTCTAGAGGACAAACATAATGCAGATGTTATATACACAGACTTTGCAAAAGCCTTTGATATGTGTGACCATGGTGTGATAGCACACAAAATGCGTGATAAAGGAATAACAGGAAAAGTTGGTAGATGGATCTATAATTTCCTAACAAGTAGAACACAAAGAGTAGTAGTCAACAGAGTAAAGTCTGAGGCGGCTACGGTGAAAAGCTCTGTTCCACAAGGCACAGTACTCGCTCCCATCCTGTTCCTCATCCTTATATCGGACATAGACAAGGATATCAGCCACAGTGCCGTGTCTTCCTTTGCAGATGACACCAGAATCTGCATGACAGTGTCCACCATTGAAGACACTGCAAGACTCGAAGCAGACATCAACCAAATCTTTAAATGGGCTGCAGAAAACAATATGAAGTTCAATGATGAGAAATTTCAATTACTCCGATATGGAAAACGTGAGGAAATTAAAATCTCATCGGAGTATAAAACAAATTCCAACCACACAATAGAGCGAAAAACTAATGTCAAAGACCTGTGAGTGATCATGACAGAGGATCTCACCTTCAAGGACCATAACACTGGAGCAATCGCATCTGCCAGAAAAATGACAGGATGGATAATGAGAACCTTTAAAACCAGGGATGTCAAGCCCATGTTGACACTTTTCAGGTCGCTTGTTCTATCTTGGCTGGAATATTGCTGCACACTAACTGCACCTTTCAAGGCAGGTGAAATTGCTGACTTAGAAAATGTACAGAGAACTTTCACGGCACGAATAACTGCAATAAACCACCTCAGTTACTGGGAACGCTTGAAGTTCCTAAACCTGTACTCCCTGGAATGCAGGCGGGAAAGATACATTATTATATACACTTGGAAAATCCTAGAGGGATTAGTACCAAACTTGCACACGCGTGTCACTCCCTACGAAAGCAAAAGACTCGGCAGGCGATGTAACATCCCCCCAATGAAAAGGAGGGGTGCTACTAGCACGTTGAGAGACAACACAATAAGTGTCAGGGGCCCAAGACTGTTCAACTGCCTCCCAGCATACATAAGGGGGATTACCAATAGACCCCTGGCTGTCTTCAAGCAGGCACTGGACAGGCACCTAAAGTCGGTGCCTGACCAGCCAGGCTGTGGTTCGTACGTTGGACTGTGTGCGGCCAGCAGTAACAGCCTGGTTGATCAGGCTCTGATCCAACATGATGCCTGGTCACAGACCGGGCCGCAGGGGCGTTGACCCCTGGAACTCTCTCCAGGTAAACGGTAGAGAAGGAGGCACTAATGTTAGTATTGGCCCTTGAACATTTCGATGTGTACGTCGGAACTTCTCATAAAGTCACTATCTTTTCAGATCATAATCCCCTTACTTTCATTAACTCCATGAAGTCTAGGAATGCGAGGATACAAAGATGGGCTCTCCATATCCAGCCCTTTTCCATACAAGTCTTGCACATTAAGGGTAAACTTAATGTTATAGCAGACGCATTATCCCGTTCTTGAGACCTTAGGTATATTAGGAATTAATACTATGGTCTCAACCTATTTTACTTTTTTGACTCATGTTTAATATTTCCATTTTCATCTGCAGTTGTGTGCTTGAGCTAACGATTGCAGCACTGAGAGGTATGGGCCTAATATAGTATTAGCTGAGGTTTTCAGCTTCGATTGGTCCTTCTGAGGAAACTTCCTGAATCCTGAGATCACCTGACACTGATATAGGCCGTGAGGAGACGATGTGGGATTTACGTCCTCTACCTGGTGCACTCTGAGAAATGATAGTGTCATGATCAAAATTGGGATATGAAGATCCACAAGGGTAACTGTGGAACATTCTGGGGAGAAAGACGTTACTATTTGTCGTGAAGGTTCCAAATAATAATCCTGTGTTTGTTAGGAGGTGAATTATTGTACAGTTAATCGTTTTTCTTGGTGCAACATTTGGTCATATGGGGGGTGTTACGACCCTCGTTTATAGACCCTCTTGGTCTAATATTATGTATGTATAACAGGCTTTTTCACTTAATATTATATTGTCTCTAGCCTCATTAGTAGCTAAAATGAGGATAGAGTACTTTATAATATTATCTGGCCTTAATTTAATTAGCTGTGTATATAGATAGGATGTTTTAGAGTTTTAAACTATGGGTACAGTTGTTATCTACCCGGCTCTCATTTTAGTCACTGACCCCTCTTTCTGAGATGAAGACAGCTTTAGTTGTCGGCTATAGGACAGTTCATTCTGACCTCTGGACAAAACAGTGCCTAGCCGTGGAGCTCATATTTAGACTCCAATTGAGAGTACGGTGAACTCTTGGGGAATTTAGAGGTCCCCTTGGACGGGGATCTCTTGTGCTGAGCGAGTGGTCGGCGAATTATCAGTATTGGAAATACTATGTGGATAGTTTGTGAATTTAACTGCCCTGTTGTTATAAGGACCTAGGTGGCAAAGAAAATAAGTTTGTGTTCTGTGTCACGACTAAAGATTCTTAGAGATGAGTCACTGAACAGTTCAGGCTGTAGTGTAATACAGTATAATCTATAGAGGAAGAACTACGATCCACTTACTGTTATTAAACCTCGAAAAGTTTAAAGGTCCTCAGGACTGATTGTGATTATTTAATCTGGAACTATTACGTTCTCAGGTATTTATCTTTGGTGAAGTGTATCAGCATTACTCATAACAACCATTTGAGTATCGTGTTTTAAAATTCTATATAAGTTACCAAGGATATTAAGAAACGTAGTGAAATATTGAATAAAAGCTTGAAAATATGGTATAGAGCTTATTTCTCCCAGATAAAACTTTAAAGAAGACATTACCCCATCTTTTCCTATTGTTACTTAAGGAACTCGACAGGCCATTAACGTAATAATTACAAAGATGGCCGTTAGCATGCCTAGCATGCCTTGGCATGCTAGGTATTTCGGGCAGACTTTATACTAGGTTTGATCCAATATTGGAGTAAAACAGGCAAACTTACTCTATACAATGATTATACTGGTATTAAGGTTAGGTATTGTAGTGTTTAACTAAGTTTACAAAATTGAGGTAGTACAAAAATTAAAGAATTTAACAATTAGTTTATATATTAATGGAAATGGTGACGTGTTGGCATGATACAGTTTCTATATTGGAGTGTCTTAGGCAAACTTATGACTAGCTTAAGAATTATGAAGCAATAGTTGTATTAGAATCTTGGCTACAGTCATGTGCAAACTTAAGGGGGAATCACAGATATCAATAAGTGTAATTTTGTTGTGGATATGTGCAAGATAAAGTAATAATTATGTGGTTAGCTACCACTGAGATAAGATGTTTCTTAACGGTGCTCTTGAAAATGGAGGTTGTGTCTGCAGTTCTAGAGTTTTCAGGCAGGGAGTTCCAGATTTTAGGCCCTTTTATGTACATTGAATTTTTGTATAGATTTAGTCGGACACGGGGAATGTCAAAGATATGTTTGTGTCTGGTATTATGTCTATGGGTCATGTCACAACTGTCAAGAAAGAGTTTTAGTTCAGGGTTAAAGTTGGTATTTATGGTTCTATAAATGTAGATTGCAGAGTAGTAAGTGCGGATGTTCTGAACAGTGAGTAGGTTTAGGTCTTTGAAGAGTGGGGGTGTGTGCTGCCTAGCGTTGGATTGCGTGATAATTCTTACTGCGGCTTTTTGTTGGGTTATTATTGGTTTTAGGTGTCTTGCTGCTGTTGATTCCCATGCACAAATGGCATATGTGAGGTAGAGATAGATGAGTGAATAGTATAGTGTGAGTAGGGCTGATTGTGGTACATAATACCGTATCTTAGAGAGAATCCCCACAGTTTTGGACACTTTCTTTGTTATGTGTTGGATATGAGTGCTGAATTTCAGGTTACTGTCGAGGTGAAGGCCCAGAAATTTGCCCTCATTATGTTTAGCAATAGGAGTGTTGTTGATAATAATAATAATTTTATTTAGACATGATACAATGTTGTACTACTTAGGTAAAAATGAGGTGTACATGCCAAAAGCCCCGAATATGCTGAGCATTGTGGGCATTCTTAAGATTAATTAACAGTAAACTACATGGTAAAATATTGTGGTTGATAATTTACAAAATAAGGCTGGAGGCAGTGGAGATGTCATGTCTGAGGTCAATGTGTTGTGTGAATATAATGCAGAGAATTCGGAGTTTGGAAATTAGGAGGAGGTGCGGGATTACCAAAACTATTATCCAGAGAGCTGAGGAGGGGTTGTTGAGGTGGTTCGGACATGTAGAGAGAATGGAACGAGACAGAATAACTTCGAGAGTGTATAAATCTGTAGTGGAGGGAAGGTGGGGTAGGGGTCGGCCTAGGAAAGGTTGGAGGGAGGGGTAAAGGAAGTTTTGTGTGCGAGGGCTTGGACTTCCAGCAAGCATGTGTGAGCGTATTTGATAGGAGTGAATGGAGACAAATGGTTTTTAATACTTGACGTGCTGTTAGAGTGTGAGCAAAGTAACATTTATGAAGGGATTCAGGGAAACCGGTAGGCCGGACTTGAGTCCTGGAGATGGGAAGTACAGTGTGTGCACTCTGAAGGAGGGGTGTTAATGTTGCAGTTTTATAGCTGTAGTGTAAAGCACCCCTCTGGCAAGACAGTGATGGAGTGAATGATGATGAAAGTTTTTCTTTTTCAGGCCACCCTGCCTTGGTGGGAATCGACCGATGTGTTAATAAAAAAAAGTATAATTGTGTATTTAAGTTGTAAAATTTGAATATAAGTTGAAAATAATAATTTATTAATTTCAGCAATGCAATTAATTGAATCAGATCAAACAAATTAAAACAATTAGTTGTATTGCAATTACAGTTTATATGGTTAAGTTTGATATCTTTATTATGCACCCCATACCCATCCTGTGGGTGGTAGTCAAAAGATTACAGAGGTACATAATGGGTCCAGGGACTGGACCCCAAAGTTTTGATAGCTGAGCAAGTTACAAAGGTAATGAACTAACAAGCTACAAAGGTATGGAACTCACAAGTTACAAAGGTAAATTGTGAGTTCATTACCTTTTATAGCTTGTTAGTTCATTACCTTGTAACTTGCTCAGCTATCAAACTTTGGGTCTAGTCCCTGGACCCATTATGTCCTATGTAATCTTTGACTACCGCCCACAGGATGGGTATGGGGTGCATAATAAAGTTTATATGGTCATTATATAAGTTACACAGAGTACAAGAGTGAATTATTATATTTGTTAATGTTATAGAAACAGAGTTAGCTCAGTATGTATTATTTATAACAGGTTTTTACATTTATGTGATTAATCAACTTTGTTGGGAATGTTAGATATTGTGCACTTGGGTTTAGGTGAGAAGGTGTTTTTTTAGCAGCGTTTTGAATTCAGGTACAGGCAGGGTTTCTTTGGCAATCACAGGTAATGAATTCCAAATTTTCGGGCCTTTTATGTGCATTGAGTTTTTACATAGTGTTAGGTGGACACGGGGAACATCGAGGAGTGATCTGTGTCTAGTGTTATGGTTATGTGTCCTGTTAAAATTGGTAAGGAGAAGTTTGAGTGGTGGGTTAATATTTGCATTTAGTGTTCTATGTATATAATAGGCACAGTAAAAGTATGGATGTCTTGTATGGTGAGTAAGTTTAGATTTTTGAATATTGGTGGAGATATGTTGTCTGGAGTGAGAATTTGTTATCATTCTAACTGCTGCTTTGTTGTGTTATTAGTGGTCTGAGATGAGTTATTGATGTGAGCCCCATGCGCAGATTCCATAGGTGAGGTAGGGGTAGATGAGTGAGTGATATAGGGTAAAGGAGAGCTGGTTGTGGAACATAGTACTGTATCTTGGATAGTATTCCCACGGTCTTTGAGACTTTCTTGGAAATTTGTTGTATATGTGTCTGAAATTTGAGGCCACTGTCAAGATGGATTCCTAAGAATTTTCCCTCTGTGAGTTTTGTGATAGGGACCCGTTTATCATTATGTTAAGTGGTGCGTTTGTAGCTCTGTTCCCAAACTGATAAAATAGGTTTTATCAATATTGAGAGTTAGTTTGTTGGTCATCATCCAGGTAGATATTTTCTGCAATTCGGCATTTACAGTGTTGGCTAGTATACACACACAACCCGCACATATAAAAGGAGAAGAGCTTACGACGACGTTTCGGTCCAACTTGGACCATTTACAAAGTCACACTGGCTAGTATGTCTGGGCTTGGGTGAGAGATAACGTATGTAGTGTCATCTGCAAATAGTATGGGTTTGAGTTGTTGAGATGCATTTGGTAGGTCGTTAATGTAAATTAGAAAGAGAAGTGGGCCAAGAACACTTCCCTGTGGGACACCTACTGTAATAGTTTGCGTGGTAGAGCTAGCTCCATTTGTGTACACATATTGGCTTCTGTTGCTAAGGTATGATTTTAGGTAGTTGAGGGAGTGTCCTCTTATACCATAGTGTGATAATTTTAGGTGTAACAGATCATGGTCAACTGTATCAAAAGCTTTACGTAAATCAATGAAGATTCCCACTGGGATTTCTTTTTTCTCGAGAGCATGTGTATAATAGCATCATTTGTATTTTTATTAGGCCTGAATCCAAATTGACAGTGGTTGAGTACGTTGTGGGAGATGAGGTAGGAATATATCTATCTATGAATTAATTTTTCAAAGTTAGATATCGGCCTATAGTTATTCAGGTCTGTTTGATCTCCTCCTTTATGTATGGGGGTAACCCTCGCTATTTTGGGTATTGATGGGAGGGTAGAGGATTCGATGGATTTGTTAAAGAGTGTTGCAATAATTGGTGAGAGAACTTGAGAAGCTTTTTGTATATAAAAGGTGGTAAGTTATTTAGATCTCCTGCCTTGTTTTTTAATGTGTTGATTATAAGTGAAACTTCTATTGGGTTGGTCGGGGCTAGGAAAAGTGTGTTCGGATAGGTGCCAGTGAGATAGTCGTTAGGTGGAGTGTTTGAACTTGGGATTTTGCTTGCCAGCTTTTTACCTATGGTGGAGAAGAAATCATTGAGTTTGTTCTGTATTCAATGGGTGGGTAGGGGTTCATCTGGTTTTGTTAGCTTGATTGTTCTGTTAGTGGATATCTTTTTAGTTCCTAGAATTTCAGATAGGGTTTTCCAGGTCTTTTTATATCACCTTTTAAGTTATGTAATCTGTTCTCATAGTACAATTTTTTGACCTTCTTATCAGGCTCGTTAGGTTTGATGAGTAGCGTTTTGTTTGTTCTCTTGTTATTTGACCCATTCTACTGTTTTTCATATAGGTGTTTTATATTAATAGATTTGAGCATGCTGGGTGTTAGCCAGGGACTGTTTAGTCTTTTAGCTGTGATTAGGGCAATGCTTATTATAGAGGTATTGGGTCTTTTAAGAAAATTATTAATACATAAATCAGTATCTATATAGTTGTCTATTTCTGTTTGCCAGTCAATGTTTGTCAAAGCTGTTATGAAGTTATTAATAGCTGTCTCATTATGTAGTCTGAAGGTAACTTTAGTAGTCTCTAGGGTAATTTACCAATGTTGGTTATGAGAAAGGTAGGATAGTGGTGTCTGGTATTGTCTGTGATTATGCCTGATTTTAATGGGGATATGGTGTTAGTCCAGATATGGTCTAATAGGAGGCACAAGTCTCAGAGATTCTTGTTGGATTTGTTACTGTCGGTAGCAGCAAGGAGTTGCTCATAGTGTTTGTGAATTCATTTACTTGTGGGTCCTGATCTTGTAGGAGGTTTATATTGAAGTCTCCTGTGAGGATTAAGTGGTCTTTGTTCATGTGTGCATCAGTAATCAGCCTGTCTGGTCAGGTACCGACTTAAGTGCCTGTCCAGTGCTCGCTTGAAGACAGCCAGGGGTCTATTGGTAATCCCCTTATGTATGCTGGGAGGCAGTTGAACAGTCCTGAGCCCTGACACTTATTGTGTTGTCTCTCAGCATGCTAGTGGCACCCCTCCTTTTCATTGGTGGGATGTTACATCATCTGCCGAGTCTTTTGCTTTCGTAGGGAGTGACTCTCGTGTGCAAGTTTGTTACTAATCCCTCTAGGATTTTCCAAGTATATATAACAACATATCTCTCCAGTCTGCGTTCCAGGGAGTACAGGTTTAGGAACTTCAAGCGTTCCCAGTAATTGAGGTGGTTTATCGCATTCATATGTGCCATGAAGGTTCTCTGTACATTTTCTAGGTCAGCAATTTCACCTGCCTTGAAAGGTGGAGTTAGTGTGCAGCAATATTCCAGCCTAGATAGAACAAGCGACCTGAAAAGTGTCAACATGGGCTTGGCATCCCTGGTTTTGAAGGTTCTCATTATTCATCATGTCATTTTTCTAGCAGATGCGATTGCTACAGTGTTATGGTCCTTGAAGGTGAGATCCTCTGTCATGATCACTCCCAGGTCTTTGATATTTGTTTTTCGCTCTGTTGTGTGGTTGGAATTTGTTTTATACTCCGATGAGATTTTAATTTCCTCACGTTTTCCATATCTGAGTAATTGAATTTCTCATCATTGAACTTCATATTGTTTTCTGAAGCCAATTTAAAGATTTGGTTGATGTCTGCTTGGAGTTTTGCAGTGTCTTCAATAGTGGAAACTGTCATGCAGATTTGGGTGTCATCTGCAAAGGAAGACATGGCACTGTGGTTTATATCCCTGTCTATATCCGATATGAGGATGAGGAACAGGATGGGAGTGAGTACTGTGCATTGTGGAACAGAGCTTTTCACCATAGCCGCCTCAGACTTTACTCTATTGACTACTACTCTTTGTGTTCTACTTGTTAGGAAATTATAGATCCATCTACCAACTTTTCCTGTTATTCATTTATCACGCATTTTGTGTGTTATCACACCATGGTCACACTT
>WNWK01033522.1:0-21095 GCA_009830355.1 Cherax destructor | reverse complement strand
TCGTATCCTTGATGCTCATCTTGACAATTTCAAGGAGAATATGGGAGCATACTCAGAGGAGCAAGGGCAGCGCTTCCACCAAGATATAATGGACTTTGAACACAGATATCAGGGATCTAATAATGAAAACATGATGACAGACAACATTTGGGGCTTAAAGGGAAAGTGACTTGCTGCATGCTCGCAAATCTAGAAAAAACGCTAATTATTAACTTTGTAAATATTTTTCAGAAAGTTTAAAATAAAATTTGTGTACATTTTATTTTGTTTATGCAAATTTTATTTATTTTATTATATGTTTTAGTTTTACATCCAAAACTAGCATAAAATATTGAAATTTAGCCTTTTTTTTGTCAAAAATTCATCCTGTAAACCACGAAAGCAAAGTTTGAAAGGAATAATGGGCATTTTCTGGTGTTTAGCAGTAAAAGGAGTTGGTAAATAACATTTACTTGCCAGGAACAAATATTGTGTTACATAGTGTTATTGGATTGTTTATAAACTAGCTGCTTACGAATCCAATCTCAGTGGGTTCTGTTGATAACTCTTATCTTTCATAGCGCGTTATCTAACTCCTCATTTAGAATTAATATTTCATTATATTTTTCCCAATATTGTTTGCAATCGGTACTATTATAATCATTCTATTTTTATTAACCTTGAATATATTATATTTCGTTCATCCATTGATTTGCTTGTTATAACTTTCTCAGCATCAGTCAAAAAAGTTTAATCCCTAAAAGGGTTATTAAAATAAGCTTGCATCATATATATACTGAAAGCCATACACATTTTGGTGTCCATATCCTTCATATTAAATTATAAAAAAAATTATTTCTATTTTTTAACATGAGAAAAATAAATTCCTGCAAAAAGTCAAAGGATAACTAACGTATCATTGAGACAAATACGTTGTGAATCCTGAGTAAACCTTATATATTTTTCACTAATAAGACACCCAACAAACAAAATAAAAAATTATAATCAAATATGTATGGAATGATTAGTGAATAATAAAGAAGTTAATATTGGTCTATCAGAGACGTCCAGGACACATTAAAGGAAAACTGTTATGCCCAGCTTACCATAAGAGTAAATGGTATGTATATTCACAAAAACATCACATAAGTTAAAGAATTTAATAATATAACTAAATGGTTATAACTATGACCATAATTTTCAAAGCGGTGAACCGGTAAGCCAGCGGAAGGCCTCGGTCAGATGACCAAAAGCTCCAACGGTGGGTCATCATCCGACTAAAACCCGAGTCAGGAAACACTTGTCCTGTTTCCTGACAAACCTAACCTAACCTAACCTAACCTAACCTAACCTAACCTAACCTAACCTAACCTAACCTAATAATATTTCGAGTTGCGAATAGATCTTAAAAAAATATATTTTATCCCTCATTTGTTTAATCATACAGGATTCATTAACGATCCTTTTCGAAAAAATTATAACGGCTCAAAATTAATTGCTGATGACCAGTCAACATTATGAGAAAACATAAATAACAGCTTTCTTATCATTCTAATCAATAACGTCTTACTCATAAAAATGAAAATGAGTCATAATCTAAGCAATGAATTTTATAGAAGTATTATTATTTTAAAAGCAAAGACTAAAGAGTGCACAGTAATCAAAAGCTGATATTTTTTTTTATTTTACACGAGTAAATTACACGAGAAAACAGGTTGAAGGAATTGCCTAATATATGGAGTGCATAATAAGTCGAACTTGCCGAGTAGGCAGACTTCCCATAAGAATTGGACTTTTCTAAATTATTTTTACAGATTAATATATATTTTTTTCATTGATATTAATAAAAAAACTATATTTTTTGACCACACCTAACATAGAATCTTCACCTAAACTAACGCTTTGTTTTTTTTTGCTAAATTCCGCTATATATACCATACGTCAGTTTAAATAAATTAGGTATTAAAGTCAGTGGTGTATATTTTCTGGTCCTGTTCAGACTGATTTTCGGATTTATATATAAAAAAATTCATTATGCTGTTCCAAATAGGTCAAACTTGCCAATTTGGTTGAATCAGCAAATTACATATGTCATGCCTAATAAGCCGAACTTGCTGAATAGGCTGAAATCTCTTAAAAAATTAATTATTCCAAAAATATATTTTAAAGAATAGGTAATTTTTTTCATTTACAATGATGTAAAGAATTTTTTTTTTTTACCCAAACAAACTTAGAAACTTCAAGAACAAAGTCACAATACTGTGACTGAAACAATACCCAGATAACCCACACATATGAGAGAGAAAAGTTTATTATGACGTTTCGGTCTGACTTGGACCCTTCACAAGTCACACTGACAGAAGATAATGAGTGAGGGGGACAGGGACGGGACCAAGAGAGGAAGAAAAAGAAGTATTAGTCCTGGTAATGTTGGTAGTGGAAGTAGTAGTAGTAGTGGTAGTAGAAAGTAGGGAGAGTAGTGTTTTGCTAGAAGAGATAGAAAGGGGAGAGAAGGGATGAAACAGTAGTAGTATTAATAGTAGTAGACAAGGTAGAAGCAGTAATAGTAGTAAAGAGTGGTAGTCTTAGTAGAATAAGTGTTGTAAGTCTAAGGACAAGAAAAAAGAGCATTGCAGGAGAGCTAAGGGACCACAAGGGGTACGACCAAAAACACAGTGAGGGGGGGAGGGGACTGAAGGACAGAACATATCGGGCATAAGAGAAGAAAAAAAATAAGGAAAAATAGGAAAGGAGGAGAGGTAGTGTATGATAAAATGTGTATAAAAAAACTCTCCATATATGTCAGTTTATGGGATTTGTTCTGAAACCAGACGCTTATTATTCCTGGTCATTCAGAGTAGCCAGGACAAGAGCAGGTGAGGTGTGTTTTTGAGTCAGTACGAGAAACACAGCAACTGAAGCAAGATGTACTAAGATGTCACGGTTTGGTGTTTGTGTGAGTAGGTATGGTAAGTTTGGAGAAGTTTATGGCACAGGTTATTTTATTGGGTATGGTGCTCTTATGTTTACCTGTAAGACCCTAGTGTGCAGGGCCTATGTAGTGGAGAATACTCATGGAGTGATTTCCCTCCAGGTTAACAGACCGGCAGAAGGAGGGGAGAGGGGGGTCATGGAGCCTCCCTGTTTATAAATGTTTATGTTTTTACCCACTAGTAGCAGTGTGCTAGTGAGCTAATGTGAGTACTGGGTAAAGGTGTGTATGTTATATATGTAAATTTACTATTAATATATTATATTTTTAAATATGTTAGTTTTTATGCCCTTCCTGTTAATAACTATTGACTCCACTCTTTATGTGCAGGTACAAGCTGGCCCTAGGTTGATTTATGTGGAGTAAAATAAATGCCCCTAGACTAGGCAGATTGTTTACCCCTAGGAGCCAGGACTTTTATTTATGTTACGCAGTAAAAAGCGTAACACAGGCCAAGTCACAAGTGTTCTGAAGTTTGGAGCATTTGACAATGCAAGGATAAAGTAAGACATGTACAGTAACAAAGCCAGGACTGAGATTCATACAAGGAAATCTGTATATAAGGGATAGTTCAACAAGACGATGACTATGAAGGCTAGAAGTTGGATAGATAGTTTTCGCAGAGGACCAGTCATTTGGATCACTGTGATCTCTAACATTGGTGTCAGTAAGTCATCTCTAACATTGGTGTCAGCAAGTCTAACACTTCTTTTCTGTTCACTGAGTCTATCGGAAAGAGCGTGACCCGTTTCTCTAAAGTAATGAAGGGGACAAGAGGAGCAAGAAATAGAGTAGTCACCAGGAGTATTAATTGCAGAGGGAGAGGAACGAACTAGGTTACTGCGAAGAATGTTAGTTTGGCGAAAAGTAAGTTTCATGCCTAATGAATGGAGAAAGTTGAGATTAGGAAGACTGAAAATATAGGGAAGTCAGAGAACAGAAGATTTCACAGGAGTAGAGAGTTTGGGAGAGAAGAAAGTCCACTTAGCACGGAACAGGCAGATTTTATGAAATTGGAATGGTACCCGAGACGAGAGAATGAACTTCGAAGAGTGGAAGTTTCCGTGTCAAGGAACTTGTTGTTACAAATCAGTCGCAGCCCAGCTCTGGTGGTGCGAGGGTGTGTGGTGCTCTGACCTGACCCCTGGCGACGCTTTACAGCACTTTGGTTTTCCAAAGCAACATGGCGACAGCAGGGAGGAGACGTCTGAACACTGTCTGTGTTGACCTTGTGACTGGTGTTCTAAACCCTGCAACGGCCGGGACTGTCTTACCGACGATATTACGAGATGTGTATGGTCTTGACATAGGAGATTTGTATGGCGTTGCCCTGAATGGGATGAATAGAGTATTTGTGAAGCTACTGACGGCAGAAGTTTATGAACGACTCGTAGATCGACACCAGGATCATGTCTACACGGTGCACACTGGCCTTCAGGTACGATTGAAGGACGTTTCACGTACGTACACTGGGTACGTTTGAAGAACGTCCCATTCGAAGCGGACCCGACGGACATCAGTACGGTCTTCAGTGTGTATGGTACGATACACGCAGCAACACCTGGAAAGTGGAGCGAGGGACCGATGATGGGCCTCCCTGAGGGGTCGTACTCATTGAAAATGACATTGAAGCACCCCATACCATCCTACGTTGTGATACCAGACTTCAGGACTCAAGTGTACGTGACCTACATGGGACAGCGCAGGACGTGTCGCCTGTGTGGCGCCTACGATCATGTGGCGGCTGACTGCATGAGGAGGACGGGACCCAGACAAGTGCCAGAGCAACGAGTAGTGAAAGTGCAGGCGCAGAGGAGGAACGGAAGGAGGAGACGCAAGGGAGAAGCAGACGAAACTCTGGAGTGAGATTGTGGAGGGTTCTGAGGTGGTTTGTCAGACCTAACACAGGAATCTGTTATACCAGTGGTTGACTGTGATCACCAG
This sequence comes from Cherax destructor, assembly GCA_009830355.1. Lineage (NCBI taxonomy): Eukaryota > Metazoa > Arthropoda > Malacostraca > Decapoda > Parastacidae > Cherax > Cherax destructor. The sequence continues at coordinate 16,180 of WNWK01033522.1, read as the reverse complement.
GAGAGTTCGGCAGAAGAGGTACCACTGGAACAAATATTAAAGGAAATATTGGACGACCCTTTGCCGGTGCTAAGTGTAAGCACTAATGATGGTTTGCTAAATGCAGTAAATGTGGTGGAAAGTGTGGAGAGTGCCAGTCCAGTGGAACAACACTTAATTATGGAGGATGTGCAGGTGGAGGTCCATCAGACCGAGGATGCAAGTAGTGTGGAAGATATAAAGAGGACACGTAAAAGGTCTGGCAATTCATCAGGCAGTGAGGATGTGCTGACACCGGCGCAGAGGATCTGTAAAAGGCCTCGGTGGAAGTTGCAAAAAGATCTAGGTTTGGTACTAGAGAGGTACTTTTAAGGGAGGGAAGCAAACGGGTAAAATGAGTAAAGGGAAGTCAGGGGTACAACTTCCACAGGCCTAGGGCAAACCCTTGACATGTTTTCAAGTGTTTAACTGAATGTAAATGGGTTGAGGATGAAATTAAGAGGGCTTGGGTGGAGTGTACGTTGCGAAGGTATGGTGTGACAGTTGCTTTTATACAGGAACACAATTATAGGTGTGGTGGGAATTACTTTTGAATGGATACAAAGTGTTTGCAAGTTCATCCAGTAGATTAAAGGGGGGTGGCGGTAGCAGTGGCGGTGTCAAGCCCTTTCAAACCTTTGAGATGGGAGGAGTGTGGGGGGGTAGGCTGGTTAGAGTAGATGGGGAGTGGAGTGGAGTTAGGGTATGTTTTTTAGGAGTGTACATGCCAGCAGAGGCGGCAAGGAAGGTAAAGGTGGATTTTGTTTGGGATTACATGATTTATGCATGTCAGGATTTGCCAAATGTAACAATTGTTGGAGGATTTTAATTGTGTAATTAGAGAGAGGGATGTAGAGCCGCGGGGAGGAGGTTGTGTACTTGCAGACTTAAGAGACGTACTTAGGAGGGTAGGTTTGAAAGACGTGATTGGGGTGGGAGGTGCGGGTGAGCCTACGTTTGTTAGAAGAGGGTATGCGGCTAGACTAGACAGGATTTATGTAACAGGTAGCGTGGTAGTGGGGGGGGTGCAATATTTGGATGTGGGTTTCACGGATCACAGGGAGTGTTGGTGGAGGTGGGGTGGGAAGGGGTTGCAAAATGGTATAGAGGTTTTGGAAATTAAATGTTCAGTTATTAAAGGGTGATGGTAAAGGGAGGAATTTAGGGATTGGTGGGGTGGGTTTTGGATGGGGAGTAGGGAGGGCTTTGGTGGATTGGTGGGTAAGTAAGGGAAGCCTGGCATACAAGCTTACTATCAGAGGTTGGGAAGGGAAGAAGCGGGATGGAGATACGGTTTACAAAATTACATTGAGGGCCTCTTGAAAGACTGTTATATGCAGGAGGACATAGAATGACAGAGGAAATTAAGGTGTTGAAAGATAGGTTGAAGACCTTGCAGAATGAGAGGTTTGGGGCATGTAGAATGAAAGCCGGAATGGATGATGTGTTGTGGGGATAGACCCTCACAATATGTTTTGGGGAAGTGTAAACAGAGACGGGATAGAATGTCATTGGAGTATCTGGAAGTGGATGAAAACATGGGGAATTATGTGAAGGGTATGAGAATAAATTCCACGGAAGGAATGAACGTGTATGCTGATAAGTGGTTTGCAAGGCACATGAGCAGTGGGGGGGTGGGGATGGAGGAAAGGAGCATTTTATTGGGAAAGATTAGGGAGAGGTTGAGTAGGGAAGATCGGGAGGGATTGGAGGGCATGATTAGTGAGAGGGAGGTGTGGGAGGCAGTGGAAGGATTAAGTAAGGGCAAGGCTCCAGGTATGGATGGTTTGGCAAATGAATTTTATAAGGAGAATTGGGACATTATAAAGGATTGTATGGTAGGTGTGATGAATGGTATGAAAGGACAGGTGCAATGGGGAGGGACATGGGTATGGGGGTAATGGTATTAGTGAGGAAGGGAAGGAAGGAAACATTAGAGAATTATAGACCTTTAGTCCTTATGAATACGGATTATAAAATATATGCTAAAATTTTAGGTAATAGATTAAAAAGGGTGATAGGGGGGGTGATTGAGGAAGGACAGGGGGATACCGGGAAGGGGTGTGGGGGAGGGACATGAACATATTAAAGATTTCATAGATAGAGAAGAAGAGGAGAATACTTGCACTGGATTGGAAGGAGCATATGACAGTGTGGAGCGTGAGTATGTTTGGAATAATGGAAAGGCAGGGGTTTGGATTGGAAGTGCTGGATTGGGTTAGGGCGTTATATGCAGGGGCAAGTGTGAGGTGCAAATAAATGGTAGGTTGGGAGGAGGTTAGGATGGAAAGGGGTCTGCGACAGGGTTGTCCCCTGTCGCAGATCCTTGCTTGCTTACAGGATCCGTTTACAGATTAGTGGGGGATGGGAAGGGGTTAGGGGGAGGGATAAGGGGATTAGAAATGTGGTGGGATATGTAGATGACACGACGGTGTTAGTGTGTCACGAGGTGGGGCTGGTTAACATAGGAATACACTTAAAGTCTTTCTGTAGTGCAACTGGCATGAGGGTCAATGGAGCTAAATCCCTATTGTTGGAGGTAGGCGCTTGGGTGGGGGGCGGGTTGGGTAGCAGGTATGGGTGGAAAATTGTGGACAGGGTGAAAATATGTGGTATTGTTTACACGAGGGACAGGGATGAGGCAGAGAGGTGAATTCGAGGAATGTAGTTAAAAGTGCGACGGAGCGGTTGAATAGTTGGAGAGCGGGAGAGCTAACGTTGCGGCAGAGGTCATTGCGGTTAATAACATGATATATAGTAAGATATGGTATATTGCCAACATTTTCCTTTATTAAGTTGGGATGTTAAAGAATTGGAGAGCAGGGTATTTAAGTTTATTTGGGCACATGGTAGACATTGGCTCAGGAAGGAGATAGTTAGGAAAAGGGTAATTTCTGGAGGTTTGGGTTTAATATGGCTGGAAAGGAGATTGTTGTGTATGTATGTGAAACGTTGTGTGGTAAGGAGGGGTGGGTTGGGGGGGAGAGGTGAGGCTGGGGTGGAAGGGGTGCTGCGGGAAGTAGGGGAGTGGTGGGGTGAGAGGGAACTGGGGCAGTGCAGAAATTGGCTGCGGTGCTTGTTGGTTATACGGAGCCACAAAGGTTGAGTGTTGCAGTTATAATGAGGTTTGGTGCTGGGGAGGAGACGGTGGAAGGGGAGGCGGTTTATCAGTATATGACTGGAAGGGGATATGGAAGGGTTCAGGGATCTGAGGTTGCCGGCGAGGACCGGGAGCTGATGTTTCGGTTTTTACATGGGGCAGTGGCGTCACGGGAGAATTTATTCCGTATGGGATTGGCGAAAGACGGGAAATGTCAGAAGTGTGGCTTGCCGGAGTCGGCTCTGCATGCAGTATATTTTTGTGAAACTCTGGATGGGGTTCGTAGGTGGATGGGAGGGGTGTTAAGGGGTTTGGGTGGGGGGGGTATCCCTTTGTTACGGGCTATTTACTTGGATTTGGGAGGGGTTAGACATATTGATAAAAAGGGATTACTGTACTGTATGGTGGACTTCGTGTGCATGTCGTGGAAATTAAGGGACATGAGTGTTAGGGAAAGGATGGGGGCTGTGGCGGCACGTATATATCGCACTATGTGCAGGAATCGTTTAATATATGGGAGGGAGTGGGGTTCGAGCTTTTCAGAGGGGTACAGGAAATTGAGTGTGCAGGGTTTATTGGGAGACAGATATGGTAATGAAAGGGCTTGACAGAGGCGCTGGTGGAGCATTGGGTAGGTGTGGTGGAGAGGCATACATAGATAGGTAGATAGGGGGGGGGTTAAGCCATTAGAGGACGGGGGACGGATGACATCACAGTTGGGGGACCGGGTGACTGTCTAGATTATTAGTGTGTTGGAAGTGGATGTGTGTGTGGTGGAGTGAATGTGAGGTTGGGGTTTTGCAAGGGGGGAGTAAGGGGTTTTGTAGGGGTTTGGCCGGATCCTCTGGTGCCGGGGGGCATGGTGTGGTTAGGTTTGGTGAGAGTGGTATGAATGTCTTGGACTATAATTAGTACAGAGATGGTACTGAAACAAGGGCGTAGTCCCCGTGGAGTTAAGGAGACTGGAAACCTTGTGTGGTAGGATTATTTTGTGCGCACGGTAAATATTATTTGCAGTATTCACTGCATAGTATTAGGACTAGTCACTGTTATTGTGGACTATGTATCATTATTTGGGTTTGGTTTTTGTTATCTGTGCACACTGTACATTATATTTGCAGTATTCACTGCATAGTATTAGGACTAGTCACGGTTATTGTGAACTATGTATCATTCTTTGGGTTTTGTTATTTGTTAAAATGTGCACACTGTACATTTTATTTGCAGTTAACAGCATAGCATTAGAACTAGAGCTAATATTATTGTGAACTTGGTATTGCATTATTTGGGTTTTTTTTGTGGACTCTGTATCAAGCATAAGAGGGAAGGGGACAAGAGTTCACTATTTGTAGATAAATGGTTAGGGGTATGTTTTACTGATATATGCATAGCTTATTAAAGAAATTGCTATTGCACAATTTGTAGCATGTAATTATTGAACGTTTCGGAACTGTAAAATGTAATTTTATTTTGTGCACTGTAAAATTTATTTGCAGTCGTCAATGAGTATTCACTGTATATCCTTAGGAATAGAAAATATGTTATGGTGGACTGTATTTCATTATTTGGGTTTATGTTTTGTGGACTCTGTATTTATTTATTTATTAGGGGAAAGGGGACAAGAGTTCACTGGTGGTAGAGGTAAGGGTATTAGGGCATAGTTTTCTGATATTTTCGATATTTTCACTGTTTAACCAAAGAATTGCTGTTGTATTATATGCAACATGTATTTTGCATGTTTATGAATTATAAATGTATATTTATTGGAAACTAATAAAATGTAAAAAAAAAATGTGTATGGCACGGAGAAAGAGAGAAAAAAAGAGCATTTTTCTTGACTGAGGGAGTATGGTAGGAAAAGTAGTGAATGTACATGCCACAATACATGGGCTTGCTATAAAGAGAAAAAGAATAGCCTGTAGGCATCAAGAAATGGTTGGAAGAGACTAGAGTCATGAGGCCAAAGAGCAAAGATGTCATCTACACAGCGGAGCCAGAGTGAAGGACGTACAACAATAGCAGGAAGGAGAACAGTTTCAAAGTATTCCGTATAGAGGATAGCAAGAATAGGGAATAGAGGAGAGCCCATGGCGACACCGAAGGTTTCAGAATAAAATTTACCTTGAAAGGAAAAGTAGTTAGAGTTCACACAAAGGTGTATCAGATCAAGGAAGACATCAGTAGGTATAGGCAGATGAAGAAATCCTTCATTATCTTTCACTGAGAAAATTAAAAACATCTTCAAGAGGGACATTAGTTAAGAGGGATACAATGTCAAAACTAAGCATCTTACAGGTGGGGAAAGGGTGAACACGTTCGATGAAGTCTTGAGAGTGAACGGGGTGAGCAGGAGAAGCGGAATGAGAGTTTTGGCCAGCCTAGAGGCAAGAGAATAAGAGACAGGAAATCTGGAGAAAATAATGAGACGTACAGTGATATCAGGTTTATAAGTTTTAGGAAGACCATAGAAATAAGACAGAGAGGGACAAATATCACAGAAACGTTGAACAAGGTCAAAGTCAGGAGGACACAGATCGGAAAGAGTCCGACGTGTACTGTTGAAAGTTTTCTTGATGCGATCAAGAGAAGTGTAGGTACCCTAGACAGAGAGAAAGGAAAACCATCGAATTGTATTTGGCGGAAGAAAGGAGGCCTATATTGGTATTAGATTTATGAGAAGAAAAGGCAAGTTGATAGCTATATACATCACAGATCTATTTAAATTTATTTTACTTAAAATCAAAGAAATACATTTATTTCGTTATGCTCAGATTGATTTCCGCATATTTATGGCAAAAACAAATATTTTTCGGCAAATTAGACAACGAATAACCTCGGCGACTCGGCATGATATATATATATATATATATATATATATATATATATATATATATATATATATATATATATATATATATATATATATATATATCCACAACCAAGCAAACCGCTCCGACGGGATCACCATCTATCCTTGGAAGAATGGCAAGCTCTTAGCATGGGATTATACCTGTGTGTCGACACTGGCTGACACCTACATCCATCACAGTGTCGGGCGACAGGGAGGAGCTTCTGACCACAGGGAGGAGTACAAGATCGGCAAGTACAGGGACTTAAGCCAACAGTATCAATTTGTCCCAGTGGGATCAGAGACCTTGGGAGCGTGGGGAAAAAATGCAACACGTTTCCTTAAAGAACTGGGTTCCAGACTCATCCACACCACCAGGGACCCAAGGGCAGCCATTTTCATGTTCCAGCGCCTCAGCGTGGCCATCCAGAGGGGAAATGCATGCTGCATACTGGGCTCGCGTCCGACTTCGGAGGAGCTGGAGGAGATTCACAATCTTTGATATATTGTACCATTGTATTCATGTTCATGTTTGTGTTTCTGTCAATGTATTCTGTCTATTAATAAGCACACATAACATATATAGGGGTGGTAGGAGAAGAAAATATTCAAACAGCTCCGGGGAGAACCTCGAGTTTTCCCTGAGGTACGTTTATTGTCTTCTCTGAGGATGAGGGTCCCCAGTAAAGTTCTAGAGGTGGTACCTCCTATATAATATATATATATATATATATATATATATATATATATATATATATATATATATATATATAATTATATATATATATATATATATATATATATATATATATTTTTTTTTTTTTATTTACACATCGGCCGATTCCCACCAAGGCAGGGTTGCCCGAAAAAGAAAAAATTCACCATCATTCACTCCATCACTGTCTTGCCAGAGGGTGCTTTACACTACAGTTATAAAAATGCAACATTAACACCCTCCTTCAGAGTGCAGACACTGTACTTCCCATCTCCAGGACTCAAGTCCGGCCTGCCGGTTTCCCTGAATCCCCTTCATAAATGTTACTTTGCTCACACTCCAACAGCACGTCAATTATTAAAAACCATTTGTCTCCATTCACTCCTATCAAATACGCTCACACATGCTTGCTGGAAGTCCAAGCCCTCCACTCAAAACCTCTTTACCCCTCCTTCCATCCTTTGCTAGGCCGACCCCTACCCAGCCTTCCCTCCACTACAGGTTTATACACTCTCGAAGTCATTCTGTTTCGTTCCATTCTCTCTACTTGTCCGAACCACCTCAACAACCCCTCATCATCCTCTGGATAATAGTTTTGATAATCCGCACCTCCTCCTAATTTCCAAACTACAATTCTCTGCTTTATATTCACACAACACATTGCCCTCAGACATGACATCTCCACTGCCTCCAGCCTTCTCCTCGTTGCAACATTCATCACCCATGCTTCACACCCATATAAGAGTGTTGGTATAACTATACTCTCATCATTCCCTTCTTTACTTCCATGGACAAAGTTCTTTGTCTCCACAGACTCGAAGTGCTCCACTCACCCTTTTCCCCTCATCAATTCTATGATTCACCTCATCCTTCATAGACCCATCCGTGACGTCCACTTCCAAATATCTGAACACATTCACCTCCATACTCTCTCCCTCCAATCTGATATCCAATCTTTCGTCACCTAATCTTTTTCTTATGCTCATCACCTTACTCATTCCTATATTCACTTTCAATTTTCTTCTTTTACATACCCTACCAAAATCATCCACCAACTTCTGCAACTTCTCTTCAGAATCTCCCAAAGTACAGTGTCATCAGCAAAAGCAACTGACAACTCCACTTTGTATTTGATTCTTTAACTTTTAACCCCACACCTCTTGCCAAAACCTCGCATTCACTTCTCTTACAACCCCATCTATAAATATATTGAACAACCACGGTGACATCACACATTCTTGTCTAAAGACTACTTTTACTGGGAAATAATCTCCCTCTCTCTTACACAATATAACCTGAGCCTCACTATCCTCATAAAAACTCTTCACTGCTTTCAGTAACCTACCTCCTATTCCATACGCCTGCAACATCTGCCAAATTTCCCCCCTATCCACCCTGTCATACGCTTTTTCTAAATCCATAAATGCCACAAAAACATCTTTACCCTCTGCCTTTCCTAAAACCTACTTGTTCATATTCTATCCTACTCTCCGTCTTACTCTTAATTCTTTCAATAATAACTCTACCATACACTTTACCAGATATACTCAACAGACTTATTACCCTATAATTTTTACACTCTCTTTTGTCCCCTTTGCCTTTATACAAAGGAACTATGCATGCTCTCTGCCAGTCCCTAGGTACCTTACCCTCTTCCATACATTTATTAAATATTAGCACCAACCACTCCAAAACTATATCTTCACCTGCTTTTAACATTTCTATCTTTATCCCATCAATCCCAGCTGCCTTACCCCCTTTCATTCTATCCACCGCCTCACAAACTTCCCCCACACTCACAACTGGCTCTTCCACACTCCTACAAGATGTTATTCCTCCTTGCCCTACACACGAAATCACAGCTTCCCTGTCTTCATCAACATTTAACAACTCCTCAAAATATTCCCTCCATCTTCCCGATACCTCTAACTCTCCATTTAATAACTCTCCTCTCCTATTTTTAACTGTCAAATCCATTTGTTCTCTAGGCTTCCTCAACTTATTAATCTCACTCCAAAACTTTTTCTTATTTTCAACAAAATTTGTTGATAACATCTCACCCACTCTCTCATTTGCTCTCTTTTTACATTGCTTCACCACTCTCTTAACCTCTCTTTTCTCTCCATTTACTCTTCCCTCCTTGCATAACTTTTACTTTGTAAAAACCTCTCATATGCTAACTTTTCTCCATTATATATATATATATATATATATATATATATATATATATATATATATATATATATATATATATATATATATATATATATATATATATATATATATATATATATATATGTATATATATATATATATGAAGACAACCACTATGAAAAATAGAGGAATTCCAAGCCTTTCTGACTACTCACATTATCAAGGAACTATAAAGGAAACATGACAAGAAGGCTTATATAAGGGCAAGACTACACCTCACAGTCACATCACACTAACAAAGACAACACCTCACAGTAGCGTAACAACGCACGACTCTGTGAAGAGGAACATAAGAAAGGACTTGAAACTCTTCCCAAGAATTAAGATTAGTCCAATTTATCATTAAATTCTTCCCAAATTTTAATAATTATAAATGAATCCAATTTATATAAACCAAAGAAATATTCATATTATTTTCAAAACTGTTTTTAATGAAACATGATTCTATTATATTCCTCTCAACCATGGACTTGCTTGATACAACCTTCTCAGCATTTTGAAAATCAATTGGATGGTTAAAATCTCTCACATGAATAAAGAGTTTCAGGTCCCTTTCTTATGTTCCTCTTCACAGAAAGGGATGTTCGTACTGTGAGTGTAGTCTTTGTTAGTGTGATGGCTGTGGGTAGTCTGCCCTTATATAAGCCTTCTTGTCATGTTTCCTTTTATAGTTCCTTGATAATGATAGTCAGAAAGCTTTTGGAATTCCTCTAATTTTTCATAGTGTTGTCTTTGATATTTTGATATCACCTGTTTACTGTGATCTTTTTTGCATATATAAATATATATATATATATATATATATATATATATATATATATAAATATATATATATAAAATAATATACATATATATTTGGGACTATGAAATTGACTCGTGTGAGGGTGTGCAAAGGGGGACCTCTCGGCCCCTTTTCTATTGTGTCTAGTCATCAAAGAAGTCACAGAAGCTCTGTCCAGTGAGCTAATATCTGTTCTTGGATGAGCACCCTAGCTGGCACTAGAATCTTTCCTAGGGGACATCAGGGAAAATTAAAGATATGGTAGAGGCCCAAACTATCTTTAAACCCCACCAAATGTGAAATAGTTTCCACCAATCCACAGATGATCCAGAACATTAGTGCTGTTACCAGGCACGAGCCATTGATCCAACCAACAGCACTCTCCTCGGTGCTCCTCTTGGGCCCAATGCCATCGATCTGGTCCCGAAAAAATCTCAGACCTCAGGACGATGGAAGGTAGGATGAAAGACATAGATACATGATGCCTTCTACTACTCACCAGGGCCTGTCAACCCCAAAACTTACATACTTCCTGAGATGCTCCCCAGCCTTCAGCAGTCCGAAACTCAAGGAATATGACTTCTCCCTCAAGACCATGCTTGAGAGTGTATTGAATCTTCCTCGAAGATGGACAGTGGTTGCAAGCCCACTTCCAGTCAGACTTGGGGGCTGGGAGTACGCAAATCCTCCCAGATTGCCCTACCAGCTTTCTTATCCTCTTCCATAGCATCAAATGAGCTAATAAAACAAATTCTTCCAGACAACCTCAGTGATTCAGCAGGAATACAGACCCTAGCTACACCAGTGCCATCACTGAATGGGAGACTTCTTGCTGCTCCAACACCAAAACCTAGTGAAGAACTGGCCTACAAACAGTCAAGCTGACGGCCCCATCACTGAAAAGATACTTGCCAATATGCTCAGGGCCGTAACATCAGACAGGAGACTGCCCGTCTCCTAGCTGTGAGGTACATCACCTTGGGGACTTCCTCCAAACAGTTCCCATTTCGGCCATGGGAACACGCCTGGACCCTTAAGACCCTTCTGTGTTGCAGTGGCTCTGCGCCTTGCTGCCCTATTCACACGGAATATACGTGTATTTGCAGCGATGTGCAAGCCGACCAATATGGTCTACATGGTCTAACTGTTCTAAAACCAAGGGTTGGCATGCAAGACACAATGAAGTCAACGACATCATAAAGAACCCTTGCTACAGCTGGATGCCCAGCCGAGAGAGCCTCGATCACTAGCAGCCATAACACCACAACCCAGCAAACCGCCCAGAGGGATCACCATCTATCCTTGGAAGAATGGCAAGCTCTTAGCATGGGACTATACCTGTGTGTCGACCTGGCTGACACCTACATCCATCGCAGTGTCAGGCGACAGGGAGGAGCTGCTGACCACAGGGAGGATGACAAGATCGGCAAGTACAGGGACATAGCCAACAGTATCAATTTGTCCCAGTGGGATCAGAGACCTTGGGAGCGTGGGGAAAAAATGCAACACGTTTCCTTAAAGAACTGGGTTCCAGACTCATCCAAACCACCAGGGACCCAAGGGCAGCCATTTTCATGTTCCAGCGCCTCAGCTGGCCATCAGAGGGGAAATGATGCTGCATACTGGGCTCGGTCGACTCGAGGAGCTGGAGGAGATTCACAATCTTGATATATTGTACCATTGTATTCATGTTCATGTTTGTGTTTTCTGTCATGTATTCTGTCTATTAATAAAGCACACATAACATATATAGGGTGGTAGAGAAGAAATATTCAAAAGCCGGGGAGAACCTCGAGTTTTCCCTAAGGTACGTTTATTGTCTCTCTGAGGATGAGGGTCCCCAGTAAAGTTCTAGAGGTGGTACCTCCATATATATATATATATATATATATATATATATATATATATATATATATATATATATATATATATATATATATATATATATATATATATATATTGATTATAAATATTTTTAACAGTAGGTCGTCTCCCTACCTTGGCAGGGTGACCCAAAAAAAGAAAATCCCCAAAAAAGAAAATAATTTTATCATCATTCAACACTTTCACCTCACTCATACATAATCACTGTCTTTGCAGAGGCGCTCAGACAGAACAGTTTAGAAGTCCGTCCGAACTGCGATATCTCAGACCCCTCCTTTAAAGTGCGGAATTTTACTCCATTTCCAGGTCTCAAGTCCGGCTAACCGGTTTCCCTGAATCCCTTCACAAAATGTTACCTTGCTCACACTCCAACAGCTCATCAGGTCCAAAACCATTCGTCTCCATTCACTCCTATCTAACACGCTCACACATGCTTGCTGGAAGTCCAAGCTCCCACAAAACCTCTTTACTCCCTCCAACCTTTTCTGGACGACCCCTACCCGCCTTCCTTCCCTACAGATTTATACGCTCTCAAGTCATTCTACTTTGATCCATTTCTCTAAATGACCAAACCACTCAACAACCCCTCTTCAGCCCTCTGACAAATACTTTTAGTAACCCACACCTTCTCCTAATTTCCACATTCCGAATTTTCTGCATAATATTTATACCACACATTGCCCTTAGACAGGACATCTCCACTGCCTCCAGCTGCCTCCTCGCTAGCATTTATAGTCCATACATTCCCTTCTTTGCCTCTATGGATAACATTTTTTAGTCCACAATGCACCACTCACCTTTTTTTTCCTTCATCAATTCTATGGTTAACCTCATCCTGCATAAACCCATCCGCTGACACGTCAACTCCCAAATATCTGAAAACATTTACTTCTTCCATAATCCCTTTCTCAATGTGATATCCAATTTTTCTTTATTTAAATGTTTGATACCCTCATCACCTTACTCTTATCTATGTTCACTTTCAACTTTCTACCTTTACACACCCTCCCAAACTCGTCCACTAACCTTTGCAACTTTTCTTTAGAATCTCCATAAACAGTATATCAGAAAAGGTAACTGTGTCAACTTGCATTATGTATTTGATTCCCCATAATTCAATCCCACCCCTCTCCCCAACACCCTAGCATTTACTTCTTTTACAACCCCATCTATAAATATATTAAACAACCATGGTGACATTACACATCCCTGTCTTAGACCTACTTTTATCAAGTAATCTCCCTCTCCTACACACCCCTAACCTAGGCCTCACTATCCTCATAAAAACTCTTTACAGCATTTAGTAACTTACTACTTATTCCATTCACTTGCAACATCTGCCACATTGCCCCCATCCACCTATCATATATTTTTCTAAACCTAAAATGCAATGAAAATCCCCCCTTTATCTAAATACTGTTCACATATATGTTCAAAAAACACTGATCTACACACCCCCTACCCACTTAAAGCCTCCTTTCATCTGCAATCCTACTTCTGTCTTACCTCAATTTTTCAATAATAACCCTGCCATAACTTTACCTGGTATACCGTAAACTTTTTCCCCCATAATTTTTACAATCTTTTTGTCCCCCTTCCTTTACAAAAATAGCAACCACCCAAAAATATATCCCCCTGTTTTAAATTTTGTCATGATCCGCGTTCCAGCGTTTACCCCTTTTCATTCAGTAAGTTCACGCACCTCCCCACACCACATCCTGCCCTTCACTCCTAAAAATGTTATTCCTCCCGGCCAGTCAGGGAAATTGCCCCTTTTTCATCGACAAAAGTTCCTCAACATTCCCACCATCTACCCATTCCCCTCCAGCCCTCATTTATAATCCCCTCCCTTTTTTAACTGTAAATCCATTTTTCCCTATTTTTAACTTGTTTATCTCACCAATAAATTTTTCTTATTTTCAGCAAAATTTCTTGAAGTTCCCTCCCACCATCATCTGCCCCCTTGCACTTCTCACCCCTCTTCACCTTTCTTTTACTCTCCATATACTTGCTCTTCTATTAACACTTCTGTTTTTAAAAACCTTCATAAGTACCTTTTTTCTTTTATCACACCCTTTACTTCATCATCCCACCAATCACTCTTTTTCCTCCTGCACCCACCCTTCTATAGCCCCCGCCCCACATTCAATACTGATTTTTAAAACTATCCCAACCCTCTTTAACTCCCCTACTACTCATCTCACAGCCCACCTTTCTGCCAATAGTTACTTATATATCACCCTAACTTTCTCCCATAGTTTATACACTTCACCTTTCCATCGCTTTTCCATTTTCTTGTCCCATCTCCTTTATAAAGCCAACTAAATAATGATCCGATATTCCCCCCTCTGTAAACATGTCATCCTGAAGCCTACCCATCAACCTTTTTCCACCAATTAATCAACAAACTACTTTCATTACGTGCATATCATACCTTGTATACTTATTCTTTTTTTTCATAAAATACGTAATACTTATTACCAAACCTCTTCCTACAGATACCTCAATTAAAAGGCTCCCCATTTTCTTTTACCCTGACATCCCAAATTTACCTAACTCCTCCACAACATTTTTACCCACTTTAGCATTAAGATCCCCAACTACAAGTACCTCATTGGTTAAAACTCAGCACACATACCAACATTTCCAAAATCTCTCTCCTCTACATCTCTCTTTCCAGGTGCAAAACACTTACTATAACCCACTTTCACATCCAACCCTTATTTTTTCCACATAATCCTTAAATTATCCTTTAACGTTTTTGCTACTCCTTCTTTAGTCTAACTCTATTTGAAACCCCATTTTTTATCATTTCAAATTCACCCCATTCAAACATCCCACTTTGACGGTTTTCTTCTTTTTTTTTTGAAACTTATGTCGTTTTGGCCCGTTCATAGAAGGGAAAAAACCCTGACGCTTATCCCACAGGACCCCCAAAAATTTTTCAAGAATCAAGAAACGCGGGGCTAGGTGTTTTTTCCTTGATCCGAGGACATCAAAGGTGGGGATCTGAGTAATTTATTCCACTTCCGTTTGGGTACTAGCTTCCACGAGCAGTATTTTTTTTTATTGTAACCACAAACAGTGATTGAATCAATAAAACACTGCGATTCAGCGAGGATTCGAACCCATGCGTTTTTGGGCCCCCCCTGGTGGTCCAGGGTTGAGAGTCAAGTGTGATTTTTGCTCACCATGAGGCGGGGCCAAACGACATGGGTTCGAATCCTCGTTTTCTTCTTCTTTTACTAGTTCTTGTTCTTGTTTATTTCCGCCCTTTTCTCTATGGAAAAAGTGGAAAGAACTCTTCCTCCCAAGCCATGCATATGTTGAACGATAAAATGCGAGCAAGGGGCAACCCTTCTCCAAAATTACTAAAAGTTAAAAAAAGAAACTTTTTATTGAGGGTGGGGGTTCACCGCTTGGTTTGGATAGGCCGGTTTTTTGAAAAAAATATATATATATATATATATATATATATATATATATATATATATATTATATATATATATATATATATATATATATTATATATAATATAAACATATATTATAAATCATAAACCTCACCACCATGTAAAAAGTTTTTCTGGCGTACTCGTCTGTTATACTGAGAGAAATGCTTTGTACTCTGGGGGGGGAGGTTATAAGGCAGGTAGATGGGGTTGTAGGTGGTGATGGAGGATGAGAGACAAGAGCCGGGTCATCCGGCCAGCTCCTTGGTAAGTCTGCCTCCGCCTCTTGAAATTCTTTTTCCTTGAAATAAAAAGAAGAAGATATTAATAGTTACGAAAGTTTCACTTTTGTGAAATGAAAAAAAAATTTAAAACTATGTTGCAATTACGGGTAGAATATACCTTTTTACTAGTTCAAAGTTCAAAATTTAAAAAGTTTCGTTCACAAATGAATTATTTATTCAGTTCATAAAAAAGTTAATATCTCAATCTTTAACAGGTAAAAGAAATTTTTCCCTACCCTTTAATACTTTCTTTCCTCCCGTGAGTTTTCTTACTTCCGTATCACTTTTCTTCCTCTGATCCCCTATTTTCTCTTTTATTCTCACATTTTTTCCTGATCCTCGTTATTTTTTCCTTTTTCTGATCCTCTTTTTCCTTCCTCTGATTCTCACCTTTTTTCCTTCCATTATCCTCACCATTTTTTCCCTTTCCCCTTATCCCACTATTTTCTTCCCTTATCCACACTATCTTTCCTTCCTTACCCCTATCTTTCCTTTTCTTATCCCATATCTTTCCTTCCTTTCCAATATTTTTTCCTTCCTTTTTATCCACCTTCTTTCCTTCCTTTTTCCCCATCTTTTTCCCCCTTTTCCACCATCTTTTTTTTCCATCCAAATTTCTTTCCTTCCCTTTCCCCCTATCTTTCCTTCCTCACACTATTTTCTTTTTTTCCCCTTTTCCCTATCTTTCCTTCCCTTTCCACCCATCTCTCCTCCTCCCCCCTTTTTTCCCTTATTCCCTTTTTTTTTCCTTCCCTTATCCACATATCTTCTTTCCTCTTATCCACCCCTCTTTTCCCATTTATCCACCCCTTCTTTCCCCTTTATCCACACTTCTTTCCCCCTTATCCCACTATCTTTCCTCCTCTTATCAATATCTTCCACTTT
>WNWK01033521.1:0-21096 GCA_009830355.1 Cherax destructor | reverse complement strand
ATTAACACACGGCCACCCCCCCCTCCTCCCCAATGGCCCCCCCCCCGAACCTACCTCCCCCCCTTTGATTTCGCCCTATTGATGCACATGCCAGTACCCCCACCAAAACCTAAAATTTTTAAATTATCAACCCCCTCCCCCCCCTATCAATATGGTCTTATCCATATCCTCTATCCCCTTTCCCCAAACCCCCCACCGTCCGGCCCCCATCCCCTTCTAACTAATAAAAAAGGGGCCCTGAGTCCCTAAAAGAATCTGCGACAGGGGCACCCCTGCCGCAAACCCCTCTAAACTCCCCTGAAGCCCAAATTTCCCCCTCGTACCCTTGCTAAACCCCATCATAAAAGGATCTAACCCACCCCACAATTTCCCCCCCAAACCCCTGCTTCATAAAATGTCAACCAACTTTTCCCACCCACACTATTATATGTGGTTGAGTCTAATCCTGGGACTCTGCCCCTTCCTTATGTTCCACGAAATTCCAATTCTCCTATGCCCCGTCCTAATGCTCGTCCAGGTTCCCATACTGGCCAACCTCCAATCCCTTTTTCCCAACCCCCTTTTCATGATTTGCCAGTATCTTTAAGATCTTATAGTCTGAGCACAACAATGTTATGGCCATACCCCTGAAACCTTCACTACCCCTCCCCTTCGGAAACACCACTACGGTTCTCTGCACTTCCTCCATTTACCCCTTCCTTCATCTGATTAAACACCTTCACTAAACACCCTTTCCCAATAGCCCCCAGGCGCCCCCAATTAATCCCTTACCCCTGCCATACCCCCCATCCCCCCCGGGATTCCCCCCAAAACAATCCTCCCTAACCTCATCCCTCTCCCTACCCTAAAATTTTGCTAAAACCCATAACCTTGAAAAGACACATCCCTCTGTCGTGCGTAACCCTGACCCTGATGATACCCACCCATCTCCTTCTCCACCGTCAAGCCGCCAGCGCATGCCCCTTCTACGTTTCCAACCTCCAATACCGTCCGAGGGGGCCCATCCCCCCTAACACCTCTTCTAATTGACTACGTACCCTTTTCGCCCCCAAAAATCATTCTGAATATCCGAAACTCCCCCTTTAAAGGGACGCTATTTTCTGCTGATGGCACCCCCCCCCCCTCCCTAACAGTCCTTAACCGCCCCCCCAAATATCGCTTTTACCCCTACCTATATCTCCCCCTCCATTCACGCCTATAATAACCTCTCACTGCCTCCTTCGCTGCCCACCACTTCCCACCCCAAACTCCCTCCCCTCCACCCCAAAAACCCCCCCCAAACCCAAAACCCCCGATCCCCCTCCCGTTTTAACAAACTTACATTCATCCTCCACAGATCCGAATAAAATTTAACAGCACCCAGCTGGTTCCCCGTCTCATTAATTGTTCATATGTGTTCTACTAGTACATGGGTGTTCTAGTAGAGCACCTGTGTTCTACTAGACAACATCAAGTTGAAATGTGCATCTCATTATCACTCAGGTCTATTCTACCATGAGAACGTAGAACTCAGTCTTCAGTTTTAGATCGAATCTTCCGCTCTGTTTTCTTTCTGGGGCGACTCTACTTCCGTCCCACTGGAGCACAGTGGATCAAGAGCTAGACTACAGTACCACGGTGTACTCCTTGCTTCTTACTGGAGAAAACTATATATTGTTTTGCGGGTCTTAGCTTAGATTAATTTTCGATGTTTTCTTTTTTCATTGTTGGATTTAAATAGATAATATTTCATATTCGAGCACTTCATGTGAGAAAACTTCATAAACTTTTTGTGTTTACTTTAATTTTCCAACTGGTTATACATTCATATTCTTTACATTTTTCATTTTTCTTTTCTTAAGAATGGAATGGCCTGTCTCCGATACTTTGAAATTTTCTTCCTTTTCTTAATTTTTTTTTTTGTAAATCTACGTTTTTATTTCGCAAGTAACTCGAGAAACATTCATTCGATTGGCTTCCAAATTTCGTAAAATGTTTATGGTAACTACAACCAAATTCCTGGAACAATTGGCATGTGTACATGCTCTATGACATCTTTTGGAAATGCTTGATGCTTTGCCACTGAGAATTTTGGAAGTTACCCAAGCCATTTCAGGAAGCTGGGAATGGGGTTTAATACTTTCGGTGGTAGGCCACGTGAACAAGCCAATTGTTTCTTGAATTTGGTCCTCTTTACCGTACACAAGAGCTGAAAATTTGAAGCCTATTAGATGAAGAGATCTCGAGTAATAAACAAAATAAAATCGAAAAGTAGGAGGAGGAAAAAAAA
The DNA here is from genome assembly GCA_009830355.1 of Cherax destructor. NCBI lineage: Eukaryota > Metazoa > Arthropoda > Malacostraca > Decapoda > Parastacidae > Cherax > Cherax destructor. Next base: position 18,827 of record WNWK01033521.1, on the reverse strand, counting down.
GATTCAGGAAACCTGTGTAAGGTCCTCCTTTGGTGATACAAAATAATAACAATAATGATAATAAATAGGAGTAATTAAGTACAATATCTCTGCAGGGGAACATTAAAGAGGTTACCTGAGTTTTCTCTCATTTTTCATCCACCAACCTTTCGTTTTAATTTTGCTAATGGCTCGAAAATCCTGATCCACTAGGCTTCAAAATTTCAACGTTTATGCATTGTCACGAGGCCAGATTCTTGGAACATATGTCGTGTTCAGGTACCTTATGACCACAGTTCCTGAACCCAGAGTCTCGGAACATATGTCGTGTTCAGGTACCTTATGACCACAGTTCCTGAACCCATTCCCAGCGTCCTTGAATGGTCTGAATAACTTGCAAAGCCGCCAAAAGCACAGCTTTCAAACGTACAAGTAAAGAGTTTCCATAATTATTCGATGACTGTGAGGGAAAAGTCCATAGATAGGAGTGATGAAAGTGTGAAGGTATGTAGAGTGATGGTTGAATGGTAGTTGGCTTGTTGAGGTGGGGTGAGTGTCTAGCTGCTGCTATACCCCCCCTCCTTTTCACCCGGTGAGAGGTGTAATGCTAGGCTCCGGCCACAGGTTGAAATCACTCGACTGACCACGCCCGATCTCACTTCCTCTGTTTCCGCACGGATCATCGGATTCAAGGCTGAGTGGGGGGGGCCGGCGTACTCACCAATTGAGAAACAGAGTTACCACCAGTTCTACACTACACCAGTAGTACCTCAGTACACACTAGAAACATCAGGCAACTGTACGTTACCAGGGGACAACTTTCAACTGAGTCCCGGACATCATTTGTGAGATTGTGGATGTTTGAAAACTGTTGGATTTGTGGAAAACATCGAGGCAACAACAACAATACCACCACCACGGAGTCTAACATGGATTCATTGCTTCTGTGTTAAGATCATCACAGCTGTAAATATCTAGCTTTGGATCATATATAGATATTTTTTGTTTTCATTTTTCATTTTTCTTAAGATAGGATTATTATAATCATATTTACGTATTTATTATTTAAATTTCATTCTATTAAAATAAAGTGTTTATTTTTCTTGTTATTATTGTCTTTTTCTATTATACTTTTCCTGAAAAGATTGGCGACAACCTTCACAAGTGGCGACCTTGCCAGGATTCGACTCAAGGATTCGACACCTCGAACACGATTCGACGCTACTCTTGACTTGAGCCGGCGGTACCTGGCTACATTATTGGAACTCCGCCAACAGTGACGCAGTGTAACCTCCACCGCTCCACACCACAGACGGTTGCCACCCTCCAAAAGTATTCATTTGCTATAGTAGGACTACAGTTAAGGTATTTAAAGGATTTGGTGATTGTTAAATACTCTTTGTTTATGTTAGTCAAGTCAAGGCAGGATGTGCTAGTTACTTCTGCCACCTTTGTTTTGAGCTTGAAGATTATTTTAGGAATAGACTCTAGGGATCCGAGATTTTCCAGTGATAAATCTTCTTCATTGAGTTCTTTTATGTTATATCAAGGGAACTGTCATAGGACACTCTTGATTATAGTGGGAAGAGTGGATGGTCAAGTGATCCCATTTTCCTTACTGTGTGGTCGGAGCTGGCATAGAACCCTCCGGTCAATTTATACTGTATAAATCGAAGTAGGGATTGAACCCTCCGGTTTTGTTTGTTCAGTTGTAGCGGAGCAGGATTTGAACCCTCCGTTTTCTATTATCTGTTTCATTCACCCAGTAAGTTAAGTTATCCCGGTTAGTATGGAGGAATACCAGTTCTGGATGAATGCTGGGATGAAGCTAGGTATTACGGGGAAAACTTTAGAATCTTTCATAGCTACTAAGATTCAGGAAAAAAAGAATGAAATTGAGAGAGAGAAACAAGAGAGACAGTTAGAAAGAGATCGAGAAAAACAAGAGAGACAGTTAGAAAGAGAACAAGAAGAGAAAAAGGAGAGAGAGAGAATTGAGAGAGAAGAGAAAAAGGAGAGAGAGAGAATTGAGAGAGAAGAAAAAAAAGAACGTGATAGACTTGATCGTGAAGAGAGAGCACAAGTACGGGAACAACAGGCTAGAGAACGTGATGCATGCACTCTAGAGAAAGAATTAGAGGTAAGAGCAAAAGCTAGAGAACATGAGGAACGAGAGAAAGAGAAAGATCGTGAGTTAGAAAAAGCTCGTCTAGAATTAGAGAATAAGAAACTAGTTCTTACCCAGCAGAAATTAAATGAGGGCGTAGTGGAGCGTCCCACTCCTTCATATACACCCACCCCCAACTTACCACCCTTCACAGAGGGGAAAGACATAACTTCTTATATTATCAGATTTGAAAATACAGCTGCCCTCTGTGAATGGTCATTTGATTCTTGGGCTACTAGGCTGGGTATGTTATTCTCAGGGACAGCTTTGAACATTTATGCAACTTTGTCACATGATATCATTTGTGACTATAATCTGTTGAAAAAGGCAATTCTTAAGGCCTACCAGAAAACTACAAATTCTTTTAGGAATGATTTCAGGTATGCCGCATTACAACACGGTCAGAATTTCCAGCAGTTACAGATTACTCTCTTTCGTTTGTTTGATTTTTGGATAGACAGCGCAGGAATTGATCACGACTATGCATCTCTTAGAGATTTCATGGTTGCCGACCAGTTCCTGACGGCTCTGCCCCACCAGATACGAACCTTCATTAGAGAACGTAATCTGATTACGGCTGCGGAAGTTGCTGAGGCTGCTGACTTGTATGCGGAAGCCCATAATTCCTATAAGGACCTGAAGGGATCGATCCCGAAAGGCAAAGGATCACCGGATGTGAGGAAGACTAAACCTCTGGTAGAATGTAAACCAACATCATTTATCCCAGTGTGTCACTTGAAATGCTACTGAATTTAAAAAAAAAAAAAATCGCTGGGATCAGATCAATTACTGGAGAATAGCTTTTCTTGTGGAGGAATGTGCTCCTACGATATAATAGACTGTTAAGCTTGCTACTTAGCTTATTGATGAATCCAAGATGTCGCAGCCATCCCCAACACCTTCACAGAGGATACATCCATGGCCTCATTCTGCACAGGGCTGTATGGTAAAAACATCAGGTGGTTATAATATATTGCCCCAAAGGAGCGTATGCTCATATCGTCAGTCATTAACTCTAGACTGATTTAACACTCACGTGTTTGGACTTAAAAGTCCACGCATAACCACCGTCAATAGGTAAATTTTGATGCTCTTGACCTACAAGAACTGCGCAGTCCCCTGCCTGACAAGAACATAAAACCATACCTTGCTCGTGTAACGTGAGCGATGGTGTTGACTCAACCATATACGGCGGAAATGCTGTCTTGATTGTAGAATGCCGCTGATGAGTCACCGTCTTGTTTCGATGGAGTTCACTTGCGATTGTCTCTACGTTTGTCTTTTAGCAGTAATAAGAAGCTGCGCACACTTCTGAATATACCGCGATGTTATTCACTAAACGCGCTGGAACAGAGTTCTTATCCGATTTCCCGACGTTAGTGGAGATTAAATTAGAATAACGGACGCGTACGACTAATGTCTTTGTTAGGTTAAACCCTTCGTCGCCGTATGACCCGTTCGGAGGCCGAATTCAATCTGACTCCTCGTGGTGCCTCGTGATGCTTAGCATGCTGATATCAGCACAATTTCAACAATTGCTACATGCTGCTACAAGTGGCATTTAAAATGTTTGTGTTCTCTAAATACTTCAATCACTGTAACACATGATTGTATTGTTTAAGTGTAGAAACTAATACAACAGTTTCCTGTAATTTTCCTGTTACGGCAAAGAGTTACATTTATCTCAAATGTCTATTAACTCACATATACACTCGCTGCTACGTGGTCAGACAACACGTGACACACTGTGGTCAGTACACCTGGAATGAGTTATTTTGTTTTTGCACCCAGACTCGCCTCGTTTGGCCCCTTCCTAAGGGCGGAAAGGGTGAGGGCCCTTAACAAGGGTAGAAAGGGCGCATACCCCCCCTCCTTTGGAGAATTTTCTCCACATTTCTGATCAGATTCAAACTTTCACTGTTTGTGACTTTATTAAAAGAAATCTTGGCATTCACTTTGAGCTGTGAAAACTCCAATTTACTAATTCAATTAAATAAATTGTTTTCAGTTTAATTACTAGAGAATACGTCGTCTCATCGGCTTAAAACCCTATAAGCTGGTGCATCTAAATTGGAAGTATTTTCGTACTGTGGGGTGCCATTTTGCAATTTTTTTGAGCAATTTTATTTGATTTTCTTACCAAATAAAATCCATATATTTTCTTATAAGAGTGTAAAGACCTTGATATGGAATATAAATGAGAAAGAAAACTGAAAGTTTAAAAATAATTGCGTTTTGGGGAGTTTTTAAAATTAACGAGGATAGACTTTCCTATTTTCGAAACATTAACGGAAACATTTTTCTTTTGTTTCTCTAAAATGTATGGGTGGCCATGGACAATGTCACATAGTTGCATGTATGGGTGGCCATGGACAATGTCACACAGTTGCATGTATGGGTGGCCCATGGACAATGACACATAGTTGCATGTATGGGTGGCCCATGGACAATGTTACATAGTTGCATGTATGGGTGGCCCATGGACAATGTCACATATTTGCATGTATGGGTGGCCATGGACAATGTCACATAGTTGCATGTATGGGTGGCCCATGGAGAATGTCACATAGTTGCATGTATGGGTGGCCCATGGACAATGTCACATAGTTGTATGTATGGGTGGCCATGGATAATGTCACATAGGTGTATGTATGGGTGGCCCATGGACAATGTCACATAGTTGCATGTATGGGTGGCCATGGACAATGTTACATAGTTGCATGTATGGGTGGCCCATGGACAATGTCACATAGTTACATGTATGGGTGGCCCATGGACAATGTCACATAGTTGTATGTATGGGTGGCCCATGGACAATGTCACAGTTGCATGTATGGGTGGCCATGGACAATGTCACATAGTTGCATGTATGGGTGGCCCATGGACAATGTCACATAGTTACATGTATGGGTGGCCCATGGACAATGTCACATAGTTGCATGTATGGGTGGCCATGGACAATGTCACACAGTTGCATGTATGGGTGGCCCATGGACAATGACACATAGTTGCATGTATGGGTGGCCCATGGACAATGTCACATAGTTGCATGTATGGGTGGCCCATGGACAATGTCACATATTTGCATGTATGGGTGGCCATGGACAATGTCACATAGTTGCATGTATGGGTGGCCCATGGAGAATGTCACATAGTTGCATGTATGGGTGGCCCATGGACAATGTCACATAGTTGTATGTATGGGTGGCCATGGATAATGTCACATAGGTGTATGTATGGGTGGCTCATGGACAATGTCACTTAGTTGCATGTATGGGTGGCCATGGACAATGTTACATAGTTGCATGTATGGGTGGCCCATGGACAATGTCACATAGTTACATGTATGGGTGGCCCATGGACAATGACACATAGTTGTATGTATGGGTGGCCCATGGACAATGTCACAGTTGCATGTATGGGTGGCCATGGACAATGTCACATAGTTGCATGTATGGGTGGCCCATGGACAATGTCACATAGTTACATGTATGGGTGGCCCATGGACAATGTCACATAGTTGCATGTATGGGTGGCCATGGACAATGTCACATAGGTTATTACCAGATTTTGTTTCGGTGTGATAACTGGAGTAAACCTCTTCTCATAGGCTTCAAATTTTCAACTTTTGTGTCCTACTTAGAAGAAGGCTGGAATTGTTAAGGGAATGTGTAGATGCCAGTTTGCCACTTTTAACCTCCAAATGATGTAGCATTATTTTAGATTCAGTCATTATTCTACATTAATATGAGAGGCTCTTGATCCAAGAAACTGGACTTTTCTCCCCTTCAAAGGCGCTTTATGACCCCTACTGGTTTGGCACTCTCCCCTAATTAAAATATAACTTTGGCGAACTACATCAATCTGTAATGGCTGATTCATCTCCTGAAATGGATGAAAATTTTCCAGTTTTATGCTATGTATGTGCACATTTTTTTGGATTATGTGCACTAACTAATGAATGAGGCATTAAACTTTAAATGCTGATGTGTTCCCCTCAAAGGAAGCATCGCCTTGATTTTAGGTCGTAAAAGTTTTATTATGCCAATTCAATTAATCAAGTTGGTTTCTGTGAAATACCTGGAGAATGTCTCTTCTGATCTGAAATAAATCTGAGTTTATTGGCTTAAGATGGGTTAAATAAATGTAATCACTAAATAAATATTAATTACTTAAATGTATACTTAAACTTTGAACTCTGGTAAATCTTACTTAGAGAAAAGAATTGGATTAATTTTGGACGATGTTTTTACCAATTTCCTTTTTTTTTATAGAAGAAACCGGCAAAAATGAAATACTGCTTTTTATGAGATAATTTTCTAGTTCCTCATCCGATTGCCTTCACCCTCCAGCGATGATAGCTTGTTAACGCAAAGTCTGAACGGCTTCAAACTTAATATGCTCGTGTAATTTAGGATATTGGTCCCTCTGAGATAATCAGAGAATTCCTCTTTTGTTTGGCTTGAAAGCTGATGTTTCTTAGGGGAAATTATGAAGTTGTTTAGGGATGTGTTTGTCCTAATTTGTATCGGTGATAACTTGTGAATATAGACTCGATTAACCTCAGTCTTCATCGCTTTTGCCTACATTAGAATTCTATACTGCAATCTGCAGTAATCTTTCCGCATGCATTAACGTACACGAGCCTGGAATTATACAATGCGGGGATACCTTTCTCGAATAACACTACGACCGAAATACATCTGGCTAAATTACAATCTTAGCAAATACCAGTTCGCTCATTTAGATGGTGCAAAATGTGCATCCGTTTTCAAGATTTCAGACATTATCATTAACAGTGAAGTGATTTGCCATTTCCTAAAGATGTTGCTTAGACGGGTCCCTAAATGACCGGATGTTTAGACACTAAATAGTGTATAGCAATCTCTGTCTACTCACTTTACATTTCACTTCACTTGCGTTTGCACTCCAACTAGCGTGAGTCCAGCAGTGACAATGTCTTTCAGTGCGTTCATCTTATTACTTTATGAATAGGCATGTTTAACTTGACACATTCCATTATAATGGACAAGGAACTTGCTAATTTCTGTCTGTACTTTATTCAAAATCGTTTGTCATTTCTTTTCTAAAAGTGTTTCTTAAACGTCTGTTTAAAAACCAAAACAATCAACATTCTCTTTGATGAATGTTTGTTTGGCCAATTCATCGACTTCATCATGCTGGCCCATGTGAGAGGGAACGCAGTTTAGAAAATAATAATTATAGATTTTAATATATACTGGGGATTGACTTTTAGGTAAAGTTATGGAGTAATATAATAAGTAATAAGGTAAGTCATTTGAATTTAAATTAGGGTAATACTTGAGGTAGACTAATAAGTGATGGGGCGTAACAAAGCTTAAATTCTCTTAGACAATTGGTTCATTTTCCTTGTAAAAGTAAACAAATATACCTTACCAGATGAAGGATCCCTCTGAGTCATTAATAATAATGAAGGGATGTCCCCTCTCAGAGTAAAGGAATTCAGAGTACAGCGGCGACCTTCCCTGTCTCTGCATCTTACTCCACACCTTCATTGCAAGGACATTGGGTTAAGCCATTCATTATTAATTAGAGATTAGCCATATCTTAATACCTCAATAAGTATGTAATAGAGGTGGGATGATACTAAAATTTTTGCCGATAGTGATACCCAGTTTTCGTCTGATACAGATATAGATACTTATACTTTCCCCATTATTGAGAGTATCAGAAGAAGGGAGAAAGCAGAGGGATAGGGATAGGTGATGGCTAGAGGATGTGCTCACCACCAAGGCGAAGCTACGAATGATTGTCACTGTATTACACAAATAACCCACATATAGAAGAGAGGAGCTTACGACGACGTTTCGGTCCGACTTGGACCATTTACAAAGTCACACAGAGAGGTTATTTGTGTATTGTTCCATTTTATTTAATTTTCAGACTATAACTTTGTTCAGTATGTAACGAAATGTTTATTGCTTAACAAGTACTAAATAATCTTAAATAACATCATTTCTATGAGATGACAATGTCATTACTCACTACTTATAAGAGGCGCCGCCGAGATGTTTACAAATTGAAATGAAGAAAACATTAAATCTCTGAAACTATCTACATATTTAACAATATGATGTAATCATAATCAGAAATTATTAACGATAATGAAAGTTTGAATAATTTTCTTACGACTTTTGACTGCGTAACGCAAATAAAAGTCCTGGCTCTTAAAGGGGTAAACGACCTGCTTAGCCTAAGGACATTTATATTATTTAAAATAGAAAAAGAAAAGACTCGAGGACTAGCTTGTACCTTCACATTAAATGTGGAGACAATATTAAATTTATTATAAAGAAGGACACGAAAACTCGCCAATAAATATATATATATATATATATATATATATATATATATATATATATATATATATATATATATTATATATATATATATATATATATATATATATATTATTGTAACCACGAACGAGTGGTATTGATCAATGTCAACACTGAACTAATCAAGGAGCCGAACCCATGCTGCTTTGGCTCGCCACATGGTGAGCAAAAACTCATGACGCCTTAGTCCACCATGAGGCGGGCCAAGGCAGCATGGGTTCGGCTCCTTGGCTAGTGCAGTGTTGTTATTGATCAATACCACTAGTTAGTGGTTATAATAGTATAATATACTGCTTGTTGAGCTAGTAAACCAAACACCACCGTATGTCCTTAGATGGCGGGTACAATATCTAGCTTGGCTGGCGGGTACAACATCTAGCTTGGCTGGCGGGTACAACATCTAGCTTGGCTGGCGGGTACAACATCTAGCTTGGCTGGAAGCGCCATTCTTAAGGATTGTGTTGTCCTGTGGAATAAGGCGTCATGAGTTTTCGCTCACCATGTGGCGGGCCAAACCAGCATGGCTTCGGCTCCTTGGCTAATGCAGTATTGATATATATATATATATATATATATATATATATATATATATATATATATATATATATAATGATATATGAATAGTGGTACCGACAATCTTATATGGGTGTGAAGCTTGGGTTGTAAATGCTGTAGCGAGAAGGAGGCTGGAGGCAGTGGAGATGTCCTGTCTAAGGGCAATGTGTGGGGTAAATATTAAGCAGAAAATTCGGAGTGTGGAAATTAGGAGATGTTGAGTTACTAAAAGTAGTAGTCAGAGGGCTGAAGAGGGGTTGTTGAGGTGGTTTGGTCATTTAGAGAGAATGGATCAAAGTAGAATGACTTGGAGAGCGTATAAATCTGTAGGGGAAGGAAGGCGGGGTAGGGGTCGTCCTCGAAAAGGTTGGAGGGAAGGGGTAAAGGAGGTTTTGTGGGCGAGGGGCTTGGACTTCCAGCAAGCGTGCGTGAGCGTGTTAGATAGGAGTGTGTGGAGACTAATGTTTTTTGGGACCTGACGAGCTGTTGGAGTGTGAGCAGGGTAATATTTAATGAAGTGATTCAGGGAAACCGGTTAGCCGGACTTGAGTCCTGGAAATGAAAAAGGGTTTGGTACATTGACAGTTTGGAGGGGCTTCTAAACTGTCGTATCTGAGCTCCTCTGCAAAGACAGTAATTATGTATGAGTGAGGTGAAAGTGTTGAATGATGAAAGTATTTTCTTTTTGGGGATTTTGTTTCTTTTTGGGTCACCCTGCCTCGGTGGGAGACGGCCGACTTGTTGAAAAAAAAAATTATATATATATATATATATATATATATATATATATATATATTATATTGTCATGATATCTTGTATATATTTCATCTCTTTGATAATACGACATTGCTAGTATCTTCGTTATTAGCTAAATCGAAGCTACTGGATCTTGGTATTATTATCCTATTCATCCTTCATCATAAATCGGTGTTATTTTACTAGAATTGTATATATTTAATATATCTGGGTATGAGTTTTATAAGTAAAGCATGTAATTGCCAGTACGCAGTTCAAGCGTGTTGTTTGGTCGTGACGTCACAAGGTGGCGCCAAATCGTTAGTTATATAACCTGATCTGACGTGACTTGTGGTGCACTAGAATTTGTCTAGGCAGTGTCTCACTTGACTTAGCAGTGAGAGTACCTATTCTCTGACTATGGATATTGTAACCGTTCTCACGCTATTAGGTTAGAGGCTTGTACCTAGCCTGGACGTGGGAATAAGGATCCACTTGATCATTGAATTTTGATCCACTTTACTGTGTTAGCCAGAAGTATTCTACTGAGAGATACCCCTGTGAATTATCTTTGAAAAGACGGCCTTACAGAAACCGTATTTGTTTATCTGTGCATTGTAGTATTTTTTTATTTTTGTATTGTATTTCACTAATGCTGAGGGTTCAGTGTTTAAAAATAATGTGTTAACTTTCTTAGAAACTTAAAGGAACCTTAAACAGTGCTTCATTAATTTATATATATATATATATATATATATATATATATATATATATATATATATATATATTTATAGTATACTTATCCAACAAAACCTAATTTAATTAAATTGGTTTTTGTTGAAGTTTCGATTTCATATCTGTATTCACTAATTTGATACAAATCAAGGAATATTGATCTATATTACGAGTAATTAAGCACTATATACTTTGCCCACTCGTAATTAATAGGGGCCTGCTCCTAAGAGCTACAGTAAATTAAAATCTGCTATAAACTAAGTAAAATGGAAGTTCTCGCATCATTATTTGAAGACATTTCAATGCACAGATTGGCAACTTTGAAATTACAAACGTGCTGGCAAATAGCCAGAGTCCTGGGTGTACCATATAACAGACATTATACGGCAAAAACACTGCGTTCCATTACACAGAACTTGTTTCCCGATGTCCATGATGAACCCTTAGTTGAATCAGAGGGTAAGAATAGCCTGATCTCACAGGCTAGGAGTAGATTTACTCCTAGGAAATGATATATCTCATAGAGAAATATGTCAAGAACCAATAGTGTTTCAAAATAACTCTGATATAAACTATGCTCCAGAAGTTTCAAAGGAGGGTCCTTCCTTATTCCCTCTTAATGTAGTAACTAGGGCTATGTCCCGCTCAGCAAACGTCATACCTTCTAATCCCAAGTGTGTTTAGTGGTGTTAACAGGACTGATGTCTCTAGACCCTGCCCGACCACTAAAGAACCTACTATTACTCCTACTGAAATCAGGAGTTGGGATAGAAATGACTTAATCCAGGCTCAAACAATAGATTCCGATTTGGAATCTTGCAGAAAATCAGCTGTGTTGGAGACACAGGCCAAAGAGGAAGAGAACTGTTTCTTTTTTGACAGTATCGGGATTCTAAAGAAGAAAGAGTTAAAGCGACTGAATTCATACCAAGACTTAGTTGTACTACCAAAAATCTCCCAGGACCTTGTTCTTGAATTTGCTCATAGCAGTACATTGGGTGGACATCTAGGGATCAAAAATACCCTAGGAAAAATAAGGAAACAATTTTACTGGCCCAAGATGTATGAAAGAGTAACTGAGTATCTGAAGGAATGCCATGTATGTCAATTGGCTGGAAAACCCGCCAATACTCCGCCACCTGCACCTTTGGTTCCAATCCCTGCTCCTGGTGATCCCTTTTCTCGCCTCATAATCGACTGTGTAGGACCTTTGCCCAAGACTAGACAAGGTAACCAGTATCTTTTTACTATCATGGATACAGTCACCAGGTATCCTGAGGCTATGCCTGTGCGGAAGGTCACCGCCAGAGTAATAATCCGTGTTCTGGTTAAATTCTTTGCTCAAGTAGGCATTCCACAAGAAATCCAGTCTGACCAGGGGACGAATATTACTTCGAAATTATTTAAAGAGGCCTTGTCTGGTCTGGGAGTGAACTCGGTGTTTTCCACGAGTTATCATCCACAGTCTCAAGGAGCATTTTAAAGGTTCCACCAAACCTTAAAAACCATGCTATGCACCTTTTGTGAACAATCTGCTAAAGATTGGGATGAAGGCCTACCCTTTTTATTATTTGCAATCAGGGAAAGCGATCAAGAGTATAGGTTTCTCCCCCTTTGAACTTATACGGACATGAAGATCGCGGACCTATGGCCGTCTTAAACCCTTTTTATTATTTGCAATCAGGGAAAGCGATCAAGAGAGTATAGGTTTCTCCCCCTTTGAACTTATATACGGATATGAAGTTCGCGGACCTATGGCCGTCTTAAACCCTTTTTTATTATTTGCAATCAGAGAAAGCGATCAAGAGAGTATAGGTTTCTCCCCCTTTGAACTTGTACGGACATGAAGATCGCGGACCTATGGCCGTCTTAAACTCTTTTTATTATTTGCAATCAGGGAAAGCGATCAAGAGAGTATAGGTTTCTGCCCCTTTGAACTTATATACGGATATGAAGTTCGCAGACCTATGGCCGTCTTAAGAGACGTCTGGACAGGGAGAACCGGACCTTCGATAAAAACCTCTCCTAGTGCGATGCGGAAGAGGATGTCCATAGCTAAGGCATTTGCTGCAAAATTGGTGTAAGTTCCAAATCAAGATGAAGCATTAATATGATCGAGATGCTAAGCCTCGGTCTTTTAAACCTAAAGATTTGGTGTTGATACAAAGATCAACCCCTGGACATTCGTTATTACCTCGCTATTTAGGTCCTTACGAAGTCGTAAAGAAGGAAAATGATGTTAACTACTTGATAAAAATTCCAGAGAAAAGAAAACCCTTCAAGAGGTTCCACATTAATCAACTAAAAGCTTATAAAGAAAAAAACATTTTCAGTTATGCCCGTTTTCGCATCGCCTACTGATGCGAAATACCTAGGCTGCGATGGTCCAAAAGGAGCAGAAATCCGTTTTAAGAATTCGGAAACTTTACTTAGTCTTGATCTGTTCTTAGATAGTCATGAAAAAAACAGGAAAATGCAGGTAGAAAAACTTATAATGAAGTACAGGTCTTTATTTGATGATGTACCCAAGATGTGCTCATTAGGATATCACAATGTGGAGGTTGGAGAAGCCCGACCCATTAAACAACCTCCATACTGAGTCAGTCCATCGAAACATCAGATATTGAAGGAGGAAGTGACTTTTCTATTGAAACATGGATTAATTGAGAAAAGGAGAAGCCCTTGGGCCTCCCCGTATATACTGGTCTCTAAACTGGATGGAAGTCATCGGATGTGCACGGATTATAGAAAAGTAAATGCCATTACTGTTATTGATAGTTATTCACTTCCTCATGTAGATGATTTAATTGATGCAGTCTCCAGCGCTAAGTTTGTTAGTAAATTAGATTTACTACGGGGGTATTATGAAGTCCCTCTTTCACCCAGGGCACAAGACATATCCACCTTCATCATCAAGGATGGGTTATACAACTATACAGTAATGCCCTTTGGATTATGCAATGCAGCTGCAACGTTCCAATGTCTCATGAATGAACTTACCCTTCCTCTGGATGGAGTTGCAGCATACTTGGATGACTTGGTTGTATTCAATGATAACTGGTTTGATCACTTGATTCGTTTAGAATCACTCCTTAAGACTTTGGCAAATCATAACTTCACTGTCAACTTAGCCAAGTGTGTTTTTGGTCAGGCAAAGATACATTAGGTTTCGAAATAGGACAATGCGAAGTCTCTCCAATTCATGCCAAAATTCAAGCTATCTCCAATTTTCCTTTACCCACTAACCGAAAAGGAGTTCAACGGTTTTTGGGAATGACGAGATATTACAGAAGATTTTGTCCAAATTACGCCTAAGTCGCCGCTCCTTTGACAGAACTTACTAGTTCTCGAATAAGTCTTAATTGGACTGAAAGATGTGAAGAAGCTTTCAAGAGAATGAAGCGTATACTGTCTTCTGCTCCTATTTTACACAGTCCTGACTTTACCAAATCATTTATATTGCACATAGATGCTAGTAGCTATGAACTAGGGGTTGTACTACTTCAAAACTACTCAAGAAATGATATTCTCCACCCTATTTGTTATTTTTCATCAAAGTTAAAACCCCACCAACAAAATTACTCATCCAAGTATCAGGCAGGGCTACATTAGCTTCACATCTGCAAACAGGGACACTTCTGAGTTTATCCCTTCTGTCATGTCATTCACATATACCAGAAACAGCACGGGTCGTGTGGAACACCACTCATCACAGGCACCCACTCTGACACCTCGTCACGTACCATGACTCGTTATTTCCTTCCTGTGAGGTATTCTCTGATCTATTACAGTGCCTTTTCTGTTATACCTGTCTTATCCTCTAGCTTTTGCACTAATATCTTTAGGGGAACTGTGTAGAAAACCTTCTTGCACTCTAAGAAAATGTAATCTACTCGCCATTTATCTATCTTGTCTTACTTCTGTCATCTTGTCAAAAAACTGCAGTAGGTTTGTGCCACAGGATTTCCCTTCCCTGAAACAGTTATGATCTTCGTGTATAAGCTCATTCCTTTTTAGGTGCTTCACCACTCTTCTGACTGTCTTCTACATGACATTGCATACTATGCATATCAGTGACACTGGTCTGTAATTTAATGCTGCATGTCTGTCTGTTTTCTTAAAAATTGGGACTACATTTGCTGTCTTCCACACCAGGAAGTAGCCCTGTTTCGATAGATGTGTTGAAAATTGTTGTTAGTGGCACACACAGCGCCTCTGCTCCTTCTGTCAGAACCCACGGAGCGATGTTGTCCGGTCCCACCAGCTTTGATGTATCTAGTTCACTTAGCAGCCTCTTCACCTCCTCCACGGTTTTATGATATGTGTCTAGCACTTGCTGGTGTATCCCACCATTCCGGCTTCTCGGAGTCTTTTCTGTCTCCACTGAAAATACTTCCTTAAATCTCATGTTGAGCTCTTCACATACTTCTCAGTCGTTTCCAGTGAACTTTCCTCTTTCCTTCCTCAGCCTGATTACCTGGCCCTTGACTATGTTTTATCTCTTGACGTGGCTGTACAACAGCTTCAAGTAAGAGTTGTTTTTCGATGTTATGTAATTTTCGTATTCCCGCTTGGACTCTCCTTATCTCTGCATATTCTTTATTGGTTTTTCAACTAATCTTATTTTTCTGGGTCCTTTGTCTTCTATACTTTTTTCCATTCTCTAGAGCACTTAGTTTTGGCCTCTCTGCACCTTTAGGTGCAGAGAGCTTGTTGTGGTCTTCCCATTATTTCTGTTGCTCTTGGAAACGAATCTCTCCTCTGCTTTCCCATTGAACCTCATGCAGGAAATTCCTCATTCCTGTGTAGTCCCCTCTTTTGTAGTTTGGCTTCTTCCATCCTACTCGTCCTGCTTCTCTCTCCTCTTGTATCTCTACTAAGTACTCGAAGCTCAAGACCACATGATCACTTGCTCCAAGGGGTTTTTCATATATGATCTCAGTGTGTGAACTACTCAAGGTGAATATGAGGTCCAGTCTTGCTGGTTCTTCCTCTCCTCTCTCTCTGGTAGTGTTTCTAACATGTTAATGCATGAGGTTTTGCAGTACCACCTCCATCATCTTAGCTCTTTATATTTCTGGCCCTCCCATGTCGTTCCAGGTTTTCCCAGGCAATTTCCTTGTGATTGAAGTCACCCATAACTAATAACTTTACCCTGCCCACATAGGCTCTTCTGGCCACCTCAGCTAGTGTATCAACCATTGCTCTGTTGCTCTCATCATATTCGTGTCTTGGCCTCCTGCTATTCTATGGTGGGTTATACATCACTGCAATCACCATCTTGGGACCCACAGTCTTAAGTATTCTTACTATGTAGTGAACTCACCTATATGTACTCACCTATATGTGGTTGCAGGGGTCGAGTCATAGCTTCTGGCCCCGCCTTTTCACTGGTCGATACTAAGTCACTCTCTCCCTGCTCCATGAGCTTTATCATGCCTCTTCTTAAAGCTATGTATGAAATTTGCCTCCACTACTCCACTCTCCAGATTATTAAACTTTCTGACAACTCTAAGGCTAAAGAAAGACGTCCTAAAATCTCTATGACTCATCTGGGTTTTCAACTTCCAATTGTGGCCCCTTGTTCCTGTATCCCATCTCTGAAACATTAGAGCCCTGTCCACCTTGTCAATACCTCTCAGTATTGTATACGTCATTATCATGTCTCCCTTATCCCTCCTATCCTCTAGTGTTATCAGGTAAGACATACCCTTCAGTTTTGGGACTAATCTTGTTGCAAACTTTTGCACCTTCTCCAATTTCTTGACGTGTTTGACTAAGTGTGGGTTCCGTACTGGTGCTGCATACTCCAGTATGGGCCTGACGTACACGGTGTACAATGTTGTGAATGATTCATTACTCAGATGTCAAAATGCTATTCTCAGGATTGCCAAGCACTCATATGCTGCAGCAGTTATTTGATTGATGTGTGCCTCAAGGGGCAAGTTCGTTATAATGTTTACCCCAAGATCCTTTTCTTTTAGTGACGTTTGCAGCCTTTGATCCCTTAACCTGTACTCCGTCTGCAGTCTTCTTTGTCCTTTCTCAATCTTCATGACTTTGCACTTAGTGGGGTTAAACTCCAGGAGCCATTTGTCGGACCAGACTTGTAGTTTGTCCAGATTCCCTTGTGATCTTAGCTGATCCTCGCCTACTTGCATTCTCCTCATCAGTTTCACATAATCAGCGAACAGCGACACTTCTGAATCTATTCCTTCCACCATGTCATTCACGTATACAAGAAACAGCACCGGACCTAGGACTGACCCTTGTCGAATTCCACTCGACACATGCGCCCACACTTCATCACTTAACAACACTCGTTGTTTTCTTCCTGTCAGGTATTCCCTGATCCATTGCAGTCTCGTTTCCTACCATTCGTGCCTCTTGCGTGGTACTGTGTCAAAAGCCTTCTTGCAGTCCAAAAAGATGTAATATACCCATCCCTCTCTGCCCTCTCTTACTTCTGTTACCTAATCGTAGAATTCAAATAGATTTGTGATACAGGATTTCCCATCTCTTAAGCTGTGCTGATTGTCATGTATGATCACAATCCTTTCAATGTGCTCTACCAGTCTTCTCCTGATAATCTTTTCCATAACTTTACATACTATTCAAGTCAGTGATACTGGTCTGTAGTTTAATGCTGCATGTCGGTTTCTTTTCTTAAAAATTGGAACTACATTTGCTATCTTCGACGCCTTAGTCAATTGCCCAGTTTCGATAGATTTATTGAAGATTGCTGCTGGCGGCACACATAGTTCCTCTGCTCCCTCTCTTAGGATCCATGGAGATATGTTATCTTGGCCCACCGCCTTAGAGGTATCTAGTTAACTTATCAGTTTCTTCATCTCCTCCTTGGTTATGTGTATTGTGTCCACCATCTGCTGGTGCACCCTACCTCCAAGATTTGCTGGAAGCATTTCTGCCTCTATTGCGAATACTTCTCTAAATCTTGTGTTTAGTTCATCACATACTTCCTGGTCACTCTTTGTGAGTTACACTCCTTCTTTCTTCAGTCTGATTACCTGGTCCTTGACTGTTGTTTTTCTCTTAATGTGACGTATGATGTATGATGTATGTGATGTATGAGGGAAGTATAAGGTATATGGTAAAGGTATCTATTATATTGTGTCAGGTTTATTGATTCCAGCTGATTATCTATTGCATACCTGCTCTGTTAAGATGTATACTTCATGACACATGTACAATTGTAAATTATGTTTTTAAATAAAATACAAAAAAAATGTGACTGTATAACAACTTTGGTTCAGATTTGGCTTTTGATGCTATGTCGTTCTCGTATTTCCTCTGGACCTCTCTCCTTATCCCTGCATATTCGTTTCTGGTTCTTCTGCTCAGCTCCTTGTTTTCTTGAGTATTTTGCCTTCTATACTTTTTCCATGCTCTAGCATACTTGGCTTTGGCCTCTTTACACCTCCAGTTAAACCATGGGCTCAATCTGGTCTTATCATGTTTTCTGTTACCCTTTTGTATGAACTTCTCCTCTGCCTCCCTGCACTTAGTGGTTACTAGTTTCATTTCATTTTCTGTCTTTAACTCTAGTTCCCTTTCCCACTGCACTTTATGCAGGAATCTTCTCAGGCCTATGTAGTCCCCTTTTTTGAAGTTTGGTTTCTCTCGTTCTTCTCGTGCTGCTGCATTCTCCATGGTTAACTCAACAATGTATTCAAAACTCAGGACATCGTGATCACTCGCACCAAGGGGTCTTTCGTGTGTGATATCCCTTATGTCTGAACTGTTCAAGGTGAATATGAGATCCAGCCTTGCTGCAACATCCTCTCCTCTCTCTCTCTCTGGTTGTATCCTTAACATGTTGGCGCATGAATTTCTCCAATACTGTCTTCAACATCTGAGCCCATCACGTTTCTGGTCCCCCATTGGCTCTAGGTTTTCCCAGTCAATATATTTATGCTTGAAATCCCCCATTATGAGTAATTTTGTCCTACCCATATGAGCCCTCATGGCCACTTCAGCTAGTGTTGTAGTCTTGGCTATACTCTTGACTTGACATCCTGCTCTTGAGTGGTGGATTATACATCACTGCTATCATCACCTTTGGACCCCCAATCTGAAGTGTTCCTACAGTGATGTCGTCTGTTTCCCTCTGTCCATTCCTCCCATTTCCTCAAAACTCCTCTGGTTTTGATGAGCAGTGCCACTCTTCCCCTCCTCTGTTCTCTCTGTCTTTTCTCAGGCATTGATATCCAGTTGGAAAGATTGCATCTGTTATCATCCCTGTAAGTTTTGTCTCT
>WNWK01033520.1:0-21097 GCA_009830355.1 Cherax destructor | reverse complement strand
CCCCCTCCTGCAATGAACAACAAACGGGTAGTCTCCCTTATTCATATAGCCACACCCCCTTTTAATCTCAAGGAGTGTGCAGCATAAATGTTGTATCCTTCTATCATGTTGTGATAGAAACACAGGCCTTATTCTTAGGCTTTATTGAACACAGAATCCATAGTACATGTCTGCAACAGAAGAAAATAAAGGATAGTACATCTAATGACTGCTGCTGGGACAGGTGATGTAAGGTGCATATGTCCTCAGAAAAGCTATACCTACTGGCTACATATTTAAGCTTACCATGTAATCTGCATCACGAATGTATCTGTATAAGAGAGAAAGACAACACACCATGTGCTGGGCCATCGTCGTACTATGTTTGTTGTTATTGTAAGGGGTCCCTGAGGTGGTGCAGTATTGTGTTCTGCTGCTGCTCCACAAGAGTGGTATCACTACATATCATTAACCAACCTGGCTTGTGGTTATGTTCCTGCACAAAAACCACGACTATACTATACCGCACCAAATACTCATGAAACCATTCACACTTCATCTTATCACACAAACCATTAATATTCACAGTAAAACACTTTAAACCGACAAAGGAGGTTTTCCTTTCGCACTAGCACTGCTCGATCCCCTTTCCCCCAAGCACTATCTCAGTCACTCCCAGATTCTCGTGAACCACCTTTCATGGGTTTCTGTCCCTTTGGACCACCAACATCACCCCTTGCAACTTCTGCCCACATCTTTTTGCCTGGACGTTGCGCTGGTGTTAGCGTCCGTGTCAGATTCAGCCGCTCTCTTCCGTGACACTTTCTTCCTCCATGCCCACCTCCTGGAGGCTATCAATGTGCATCTCTGCCACTACATGATGCAGCCTCCTTGCGGCTGGGGCACTAGCCTCAGGCAGTCCAACCACCTCAGTGTCCCCATCCTCCGCCAACTCCAAGTCAGCTGCAGTTCCTTCCATACACACCTGACCTGGGTGCACAGCAGGTCCTGCAACACCATAACAAATGTGGCCTCCACATCCCTATCAGTAGCTGATGTCACTCCTCCCACATCTCCAGGTTCCAGTCCCAATGATCCCCGGTAAGGTCACACAGCCATCTTCTAACAACTCCAACCTGTCTACCTCAGCACTCCAACCATACTCGATGTAGTCTTTGCCATCCCAGTCTCCTCCTTCTCCTCACATTGCACTGAAGACTCCGTCAACTTCCAACATCCTTTGGGCCTGTCCATCTACCACACTGCGCAGCAATATGGTCATAGTCCCACACACCCTGCAGGTGTGACATTGCCCAGCGTAGTTTACTGTTACTAGAGTCTTGAATTCATCTAACTGTATGTAGGACGGTATGGGATGGCATAACGTCCTTTTTAACATAAATGTACCCTCCAACAGACCTTCAAACATCCCTTCTGACCACCTCCTCACCGTCACAGTATGTACTGTTCCATATCTTTCAAAAACAGCCCTCAAATCAGACTCATCTGCCTCAAACGGGACGTTTCTAATTTTAACCCAGGTATAGTACCGGGATACGTTGTGAAGAAACACTGTCACTGCCAAATTTACGTCCATACGGACCTCCTGAAACCTGGTGATGATGCTCTCATATACATCGGCATTGCAAAGTTTAACAAATATCCAATATGCCATTTAAAGCCACCCCATACAATTCTTCATTCTCCATTCCATAGGTGTCTCTTATGATGGCAGGCAGTAGAAGAGGAGCATTCTGGCCTGACACAGCCCCACGGATCATTTGAATACACACTGTGTTTACCCGGCAATGACCCATCTGCGCCATTTTGTGAAAACAACAATGTCACAAGGCGCCAGTAGGGGCATGCTGATTGCACTTCCGCTCGACCCCAAGGTTGAGCGACGAATGAATGTTAAAATGTGTAATTTACATTTAAATGTGTGTTTAGCTAAAAAAATAAAATATCATTCTCCTCCCTTTCTGTCGCTACATTTATTAGTTATCTTTAGGCTCTTTTCTTGAACTGGTTCATGTTATGACTGGCTTTGACATGTGCAGGCAGTCTGTTCCATTTCTTTATTTCTGTACAATAAAAGGTGTTTGAATGTTGGTCCCTTGACTATGCACTCTTCCCACTAATCAAGTGTCCTACAACAGTTCACTGATATAATAAATAGAGCTCAATGAAGTAACTTGTCCTTGCAAAATGTCGGATCTCTAGAGTCTATCCTCGAAACTTATTCACGCTCAACTAAAAGTGATGGTAATAACTAGTATAAACAATGTCCTGACTTACAAAAAAAAATAAACAAAAACAATCACTACATCTTTTAAATATCTGTACTGTAGTCCTACATTCTGCTGACTCAGTGTGGACACAATGAGGCTTCGATAATGTTATTGGCGTTCCGACTACGTTCAAATTCGTGGATCCCGGCAAGGTCGCCACTTTTGAAGGTTCAACAGCCCTATCAGACCCTCAAAGAGTATTTGATAAGGCTGCTTCCTCATGGAAATGAAGAGATAGAAAAATCAAAATTAACATGATAAGATAAACAATTTTATTAATAATAAGTAAAACTAGTAAAGTATAAAACACTAAAACATGAAAATAATCCTACTTGAATCAAAAGAATTGAAAAATGAAATATATAGATAATTAGTGACTCAAAGCTAATATGTACATAATACATAGTGGAGAATTAGTTTTAGTTTTTAGTTTAATATCTTCATTATGCACCCCATATCCATGGTGTGGGCGGCAGTCAAAAGATTACAGAGGTACATAATGGGTCCAGGGACTGGACCCCAAAGTTTTGAGGACTGATTCAGATTCAGATTCAACTATTATATTTCTCTGTAAAGATTACAATGTGGTTTTACATTTATAAGACAATAATTACGAAGATGGCCACTAGCATGCCTAGCATACCTGGGCATGCTGGGCATTTCGGCAGACTAATACTAGTTCTTAATCTATATTACAAATTATAAATGAATATAAATTTCAAATGATTAAATAGATTTACAATAGTGAGGTAGTTCAGAATATTTAGATTGTAAAATTAGCAATGAGAATGGTTTCGTCTTGGCATGTTACATAGTTTCTATTAAAACTTCTATATTGGAGTATATTTACCTGGAGAGAGTTACAGGGGTCAACGCCCCCACGGCCTGGTCTGTGACAAGGCTTCATGGTGGATCAGAGTCTGATCAACCAAGCTGTTACTGTTGGCTGCACGCAGTCAACGTACGAACCACAGCCCAGCTGGTCAGGTACCGACTTTATGTGCCTGTCCAGTGCCTGCTTGAAGACAGCCAGGGGTCTATTGGTAATCCCCCTTATGTATGCTGGGAGGCATTTGAACAGTCTTGGGCTCCTGATACTTATTGTGCTGTCTCTCAACGTGCTATTGGTACCCCTGCTTTTCATTGGGGGATGTAGCATCGTCTACCGAGTCTTTTGCTTTTATAGGGAGTGACTCTCGTGTGCAAGTTTGGTACTAATCCCTCTAGGATTTTCATTGTATATAATAATGTATCTCTCCCGCCTGCGTTCTAGGTAGTACAGATCTAGGAACTTCAAGCGTTCCCAGTAATTGAGGTGGTTTATCGCAGTTATGTGTGCCGTGAAGGTTCTCTGCACCTTTTCTAAGTCAGCAATTTCACCTGCCTTGAAAGGTGCAGTTAGTGTGCACAATATTCCAGCCAAGATAGAACAAGCGACCTGAAAAGTGTCATCATGGGCTTGGCATCCCTGGTTTTGAGGTTCTTATTATCCATCCTGTCATTTATCTAGCAGATGCGATTGTTACAGTATGGTCCTTGAAGGTGAGATCCTCTGACATGATCACTCCCAGGTCTTTGACATTAGTTTTTCGCTCTATTGTACTCACCTATTTGTGGTTGCAGTGGTCGACTCATAGCTCCTCGCCCCTCCTCTTCACTGATTGTTACTAGGTCCTCTCTCTGCAGGCTCCATGAGCTTTATCAAACCTCGTCTTAAAATTATGTATGGTTCCTGCCTCCACTACGTCACTTTCTAGGCTATTCCACTTCCTGACAACTCTGTGACTGAAGAAATACTTCCTAACATCCCTTTGACTCATAGGAGTCTTCAACTTTCAATTGTGACCCTTTGTTTCTGTGTCCCCTCTCTGGAACATCTTGTCTCTGTCCACCTTATCTATTCCCCGCAGTATTTTATATGTCGTTATCATGTCTTCCCTAACCCTCCTGTCCTCTAGTGTCGTTAGGCCGATTTCCCTTAACCTTTCTTCGTAGGACAATCCCCTTAGCTCTGGGACTAGTCTTGTTGCGAACCTTTGCACTTCCTCTAATTTCTTGACGTGCTTGACCCTGTGTGGGTTCCAAACTGGTGCTGCATACTCCAGTATGGGCCTGACGTATATGGTGTACAGATTCTTGAACGATTCCTTAGTGAGGTATTGGAACGCTATTCTTAGGTTTGCCAGCCGCCCGTATGCTGCAGCAGTTATCTGATTGATGTGTGCCTCAGGAGATGTGCTCGGTATTATACTCACCCCAAGATCTTTTTCCTAGAGTGAGGTTTACAATTTTTTGCCACCTAGACTAAACTCTGTCTGCGGTCTTTTTTGCCCTTCCCCGATCTTCATGACTTTACATTTGGCAGGGTTAAATTCAAGGAGCCAGTTACTGGACCAGGCTTGTAGCCTGTCCAGGTCTCTTTGTAGGCCTGCCTGATCCTCGACTGATTTAATTCTTCTCATTAACTTGACATCATCTGCAAACAGGGACACTTCTGAGTCTATCCCTTCCGTTATGTCATTCACATATACCAAAAACAGTACAGGTCCTAGGACTGACTCCTGTGGAACCCCACTCGTCACAGATGCCCACTCTGACACCTCGTCACGTACCATGACTCGTTGTTGCCTCCCTGTCAGATATTCTCTGATCCATTGCAGTGCCTTTCCTGTTACATGTGCCTGATCTTGTAGCTTTTGCATTAACCTCTTGTGAGGAACTGTGTCGAACGCCTTCTTGCAGTCCAAGAAAATGCAGTCTATCCACCCTCTCTCTCGTGTCTTACTTCTGTTACCTTGTCATAAAACTCCAGTAGGTTTGTGACACAAGGTTTTCCTTCCCTGAAACCGTGCTGGTTGTCGTTTATAAGCTTGTGTCTTTCTAGGTGCTCCACCACTCTCCTCCTGATGATCTTCTCCATGACTTTGCATACTATACACGTCAGTGACACAGGTCTGTAGTTTAATGCCTCGTGTCTGTCTCCTTTCTTAAAAATTGGGACTACATTTGCCATCTTCCACACCTCAAGTAGTTGCCCAGTTTCAATGGAAGTGTTGAAGATTTTTGTTATTGGCACACACAACATCTCTGCTCCCTCTCTAAGGACCCATGGAGAAATGTTGTCAGGTCCCACCGCTTTTGAGGTATCGAGTTCACATAGCAGCTTCTTCACCTTCTCCTCGGTTGTGTGTATTTCATCCAGCACTTGTTGGTATACCTCCCTATTCTGAATTCCTGGAGTCCTTCCTGTCTCCTCTATCAATACTTATTTAAATCTCAAGTTGAACTCCTCACATACCTCTTGGTCGTTTCTTGTGAACTCCCCATCTTCCTTCCTCAGCCTGATTACCTGGTTTTTGACTGTTGTCTTCCTCCTGATGTGGCTATACAACAGCTTCGGGTCAGACTTGACTTTTGATGCTATATCATTTTCGTATTGTCGCTGAGCCTCCCTTCTTACCTATGCATAATTGTTTCTGGCTCTTCGGCTAATCTCTTTATTTTCCTGGGTCCTTTGTCTTCTGTACTTTTTCCATTCTCTAGTGCACTTAGTTTTTGCCTCCCTACACCTTCGGGTGAACCAAGGACTCATTCTGGTCTTCCCATTACTTCTGTTTCACTTGGGAACAAACCTCTCCTCTGCCTCTTTGCATTTTGTTGTCACATATTCCATCATTTCTTTTACTGGTTTTCCTGCCAATTTTCTCTCCCAGTGAACGTCTTGTAGGAAGTTCCTCATGCCTGTGTAGTCCCCCCTTTTGTAGTTTCGTTTCTCCCTTCCTATTCCTGCTCCCCTCTCCACTTGGCCTCCTGCAGTTCTGTGGTGGGTTGTACATTACAGCAATTACCACCTTATGGCCCTCAGACTGGATTGTTCCTACTATGTAGTCCCTTTCGCCCATTCCATCCATTCCTTCCACTTCCTCAAATCCCCACCGGTTCTTAATGAGCAGTGCAACTGCTCCTCCCCCTCTGCTCCCTCTATCTTTCCTGAGGATTTGATATCCGGGTGGAAAGATTGCATCTGTTATCATTCTGGTGAGTTTCGTTTCTGTGAGTACTATTATGTCTGGGGATGTCTCCTTTATTCTTTCATGCCACTCGTCACATTTATTTGTTATTCCATCTGCATTTGTATACCAAATCTTCAACTTCTTTTCTAAAACCGTAGTCTGGGGGGTACGTTTGAGTTGGGAAAGTGGGAGACCTGATGAGGAACTATGGGTGGTTTGTGTAAAGGTGGAGTTTGTAATGAGGTGGGTGGGAGCATTGGGTATGGCATGTGTGTTTTGGGTTAGAATGTTTGGTTGCATTGGGGTTGTCCAGGCTAGGGGACATCTGTAGGTGATTGTATTTGAGCTTCCTCCTGAGTCTGGGTTCTCCTGTCCATCTCTCTTTTCTCCTTTTGTCTTTGTACCCTCTCTTTCAGTTTCTGTCTTTCTTCTCATGTTCTGTTGTGGTCGAGATACACCCTCCGGTACTCTGACATATCCCTTAGTCTTGCTTTCTCTTGCAGGATCCTGTTTCGAGCCAATTCTGCCTTGAAAATCACTTTGACTGGCCGGATTCTTCCTCTTGCAAACCCCCCTATTCTCAGAAAATTTGTCAGCTGGGTCATGTCATCTCCTATTGCTTTTATGATGCTTTCAATTGCTTTTTTTTCCCTTGTTTTGCTTCGTAAGTTTCCTCTTCAGCTTCCTGGAGCCCATAAACAAAGACTGATCTCTCTCTTTCATTCTCCCACTGTCTATTCCTATGTAACCCCTGATTCGATTTAGTTGCCTCCATTGCAGCTTTCCTTTCTTCAATCTCTTCACTGTCTGTTATCCCTTGGCCCAGTGGCCTGTCGTTTTCCCTTCTTAACTTTCCCTGTGCACTGCTGTGGTCTGTTAGGGCTTCTAGGTATAGCTTAGCTCTCCCTTTCACTACACTCCCCTCGATTGTTCCTGATGTGATCCTCTCTTTTTCTTGGGCTCCACGATGGTCTGATAAAGCCTCTGCATACAGTTTCACTCCGTTCTCTACAGTCCTCTTCTTTGTGACTGAGGTAGCAGTTTCTGATACCATGCCCACATTGCTTTTTAGTTCTTTAGGCTGTTTCAAATTTTTCAGTTCCTCTTCTGATCTCTGTATCTTAGCCTCTGCTGTTGTGACTTGCTTCTCCCACTTCCTGCTTTCTGCAGCTATTCTCTCCTCCATTGAGTGGTTGTAATTTGTTTTATACTCCGATGAAATTTTAATTTCCTCATGTTTTCCATATCGGAGTAATTGAAATTTCTCATCACTGAACTTCATATTGTTTTCTGCGGCCCATTTAAAGATTAGGTTGATGTCTGCTTGGAGTCTTGCAGTGTCTTCAACGGTGGACACTGTCATACAGATTCGGGTGTCATCTGCAAAGGAAGACACGGCACTGTGTTTTATATCCCTGTCTATGTCCGATATGAGGATGAGGAACAAGATGGGAGCTAGTACTGTGCCTTGTGGAACAGAGCTTTTCACTGTAGCCGCCTCAGACTTTACTCTGTTGACTACTACTCTTTGTGTTCTCTTTGTTAAGAAATTATAGATCCATCTGCCAACTTTTCCTGTTATTCCTTTATCACGCATTTTGTGTGCTATTACACTATGGTCACACTTGTTGAAGGCTTTCGCAAAGTCTGTGTATATAACATCTGCATTCTGTTTGTCTTCTAGAGCATCCAGGACCTTGTCGTAGTGGTCGAGTAATTAGGACAGACAGGAGCGACCTGCTCTCAACCCATGCTACCTTGGGTTGTGTAATTGATTGGTATCTAGATGAGTGGCGATCTTGCTTCTTGGAACCCTTTCAAAGATTTTTATGATAAGGGATGTTAGCGCCATTGGTCTGTAGTTCTTTGCCAGTGCTTTACTGCCCCCTTTGTGGAGTGGGGCTATGTCTGTTGTTTTTAGTAACTGCGGGACGACCCCAGTGTCCATGCTCCCTCTCCATAGTATGTTAAAAGCACGTGATAGGGGCTTCTTGCAGTTCTTGATGAACACAGAGTTCCATGAGTCTGGGTCTGGGGCGGAGTGCATGGGCATGTCATTTATCACCTCTTCGAAGTCATTTGGCGTCAGGATAATGTCAGATAGGTTTGCGTCTATCAAGTTCTGAGGCACTCTCATAAAAAAATCATTTAGGTCTTCAACTTTCAGTCTGGTTAGCGGCTTGCTAGAAACTGAGTCATACTTGGATGTTAGTAGCTCACTCATTTCCTTGCTGTCATCCGTGTAGGACCCATCATGATTAAGTTGTTCTCGACTTTGATTTGGCATAAGAAAAGAAATACTTTGGGTTTCTTTCAATTTCATTTATAGCTTTTAGTTCTTCCTGCGTTTCTTGATTCCTGTAAGATTCCTTCAGTTTTAGTTTGATGTTTGCTATTTCTCTGACCAGTGTCTCAGTTCGTATTTCTGATATATTGGCCTCTTGTAGCTCCTCTGTTATTCTTTGCCTTCACCTCTGTAGGGAGTGCCTTTCTCTTTCTATTTTACATCTTTTCCTTTTCCTTAAGGGAAATTATCTTGAGGAAATCTCAAGTGCCACAGAGTTAATTTACTCTAGACATAAGTTAGGATCTGAGATGCTTAGGCTATCTTCCCAGTTTATATAATTTAGGACTTGGTTTACTTGGTCCCACCTTATGTTTTTGTTATTGAAGTTGAATTTAGTGAAGGCCCCATCGCGACTGATCACATTTTGTCAGTCTGGGGCTCCCCGCGTACATGTCTGATCTTCTATTATATTGTGATCTGAGTATATTGTTTTTGATATGATGACATTTCGTATCAGATCATCATTGTTAGTGAAGATGAGGTCCAGCGTATTCTCCAATCTTGTAGGCTCTATTATTTGCTGTTAAGGTGAATTTGGTGCAGAGATTTAAATGCTCATGTGTGAGCGAGTTTTCATCTGAGCTGCCTCCTGGTGTTATCTCTGCTACCACATTATTTGCAATATGCCTCCATTTTAGGTGCCTTAGGTTGAAGTCGCCTAGAGGAAGATGTTGGGGCAGGAGCTGGAAGGTTTTCCAGACAGTGGTCAATTTTCAGAAGCTGTTCCTGGAATTGTTGGGACGTTGCATCCAGAGGCTTATATACAACCACGATGACCAGGTTTTGATTCTCGGTATTTACTGCTAAAACTTCAACAACATCATTTGAGGCATTTAGTAGTTCTGAGCATATAAGTGACTCTGTGATATACAGGCCAACCCCCCCCCCCTCCCCATCCTTTTTGCCTGTTCACTCTGTCACATCTGTATAGGTTGTAGCCCGGGATCCATATTTCATTGTCCAAGTGATCTTTTATGTGGTCTCTGTGAAAGCCGCAAACATTGCATTTGAGTCTGTAAGCAGTCCACGAATGTAAGGTATTTTGTTGTTCATCGCTGGCTTTAGACCCTGTATATTTTCAAAGATAAATGCTGTCGGATTGGTGGTATGGGGTTCTTTTTCCTGGCACTTGACAGGCACCTAAAGTCGGTACCTGACCAGCCAGGCTGTGATTCGTACGTTGGACTGCGTGCGGCCAGCAGTAACAGCCTGGTTGATCAGGCTCTGGTCCAACATGAGGCCTGGTCATAGACCGGGCCGCGGGGCGTTGACCCCTGGAATTCTCTCCAGTTGGTGTACGATTTCCGTCATTTCCTGCCAGCTTTTTTTCTTCCTGGCGCTAAAAACCTTTCTTCTGGAGTGGCTTTGGCAGCCTTGAGTTGTGTAATTGATGGGTATCTAGATGAGTGGCGATTTTGCTTCTTAGAACACTTTCAAATATTTTTATGATATGGGACGTTAGCGCTATTAGTCTGTAGTTTTTTGCTATTGTTTTACTGCTCCCTTTGTGGAGTGGGGCTATGTCTGTTGTTTTTAGTAACTGCGGGACAACCCCAGTGTCCATGTTCCCTCTCCATAGGACATTAAAATCACGTGATAGGGGCTTCTTGCAGTTCTTGATGAACACGGAGTTCCATGAGTCTGGGTCTGGAGCGGAGTGCATGGGCATGTCATTTATCGCCTTTTCGAAGTCATTTGGCGTCAGGGTAATGTCAGATAGGCTTGCGTCTACAAAGTTCTGTGGCACTCTCATAAAAAATTCATTTAGGTCTTCGACTTTCAGGATGGTTAGCGGCTCGCTAAAAACTGAGTCATACTGGGACTTTAGTAGATCACTCATTTCTTTGCTGTCATCTGTGTAGGACCCATCCCGTTTAAGTAGGGGCCCAATACTGGATGTTGTTCTCGACTTTGATTTTGCATAAGAAATGAAATACTTTGGGTTTCTTTCAATTTTCTTTATGGCTTTTAGTTCTTCCCCCGTTTCTTGATTCCTGTAAGATTCTCTGACCAGTGTATCCCTATGTATTTCAGATATAGTGGCTTCTTGTAGTCGCTCTGTTATTCTTTGCCTTTGCCTGTATAGGGAGCGCCTCTCTGTTTCTAGTTTACATCTTCTCCTTTTCCTTAAGGGAATTTGCCTTGAGCAAACCTCAAGTGTCACAGAGTTAATTTGTTCTAGACATAGGTTAGGATCTGTGAAGCTTAGGCTCTCTCGCAACATATCACATTTTTTCGGTCTGGGGCCCCCCGCATACATGTCTGGACCTCTATCATGTTGTGATCTGAGTATATTGTTTTTGATATGATGACATTTCGTATCAGATCATCATTGTTGGTGAAGATGAGGTCCAAAGTATTCTCTAATTTTTTAGGCTCTATTATTTGCTGGTTTAAGGCGAATTTGGTGCAGAGATTTAAAAGTTCGTGTGTGTGCGAGTTTTCATCTGAGCTGCCTCCTGGTGTTATCTCTGCTGCCACATTGTTTGCAATGTTCCTCCATTTTAGGTGCTTTAGGTTCAAATCCCCCAAGAGCAAGATGTTGGGGGCAGGAGCTGGAAGGTTTTCCAGACAGTGGTCAATTTTCAGAAGCTGTTCCTGGAATTGTTGGGATGTTGTATCCGGGGGCTTGTATACAAGCACGATGACCAGGTTTTGATTCTCAATATTTACTGCTAAAACTTTAACTACATCATTTGAGGCATTTAGTAGTTCTGAGCATATAAGTGACTGTGATATACAGGCCAACCGCCTCCTTTTGCCTGTTCACTCTGTCACATCTGTATAGGTTGTAGCCCGGGATCCATATTTCATTGTCCAAGTGATCCTTTATGTGGGTCTCTGTGAAAGCCGCAAACATAGCATTTGACTCTGTAAGCAGTCCACGGATGTAAGGTATTTTGTTGTTTGTTGCTGGCTTTAGACCCTGTATATTTGCAAAGATGAAAGGGTTAGGATTGGTGGTATTGGTGGTATGGGGGAGGGTCTTTTTTACCTGGCACTAATATCTGTTGTTCTGGAGTGGAGGCCATTGACTGTGATTCCACTTCAGAAATGATTGCAGTTGGTGTACGATTTCTGTCATTTCCTGCCAGCTGTTTTCCTTTCCTGGCGCTAAAAAAAAACTCTCTCTCTGGAGTGGCTGTGGCTACCTAGGTTTTGCAATGGTCTGGATGTTCTGTGTCGTCTTGTACCCTTTAGGTGGTGTGCCTGGCAATATAGGTTATAGCACTGTTTTTCCTGAACTGATGAGTGACACATTTCAGGGTGGAAAAGCTTATAGGAAGGGAGGTTGCATTTTCCTGTTGCTATATGTGCATGGCATTTTCTGGGGTGGTCGAAATTGCATGTCCCATCTGTTTTCCCAGATATTCCATGCCTGCAGATGCTAAGTGCATAATATTTGCATAGGCCTGGTTTATGTTTGCCTTGTTTTTGTGACTGTGTTCCCTATTGTATTCCCTACTGGTGCGTGTATTCCTGTCTCATTTCTATCTTCGGCACTAGTGCTAACAATGGAGCCTTCATCAGTCGTTTCTGGTAATTTATCTTCAGTATTTCCGGGGCATCCCTTTGTTTACTATCTACCGTGGTATTGCTAGTTTGTAACATTGGTTTTTGTATGTCCTTTTCTATGCCTGTTTCCCCACTAGAGCTCCTGTTCCCCTTCAGGCCACCATCATTTATTTCTCCATTCTTACAGTTACTGTCTAAAAGGACAACATTTGTATCAGGGACGATAGCACCATCTGGCCCAGATTTTTAATTTTCCCAACTGTTATAGAATGCTGTCATGTTTATTATGAAGGCCAGTTTGATGTTGTCATCTTTTAATATCAATGTTATTATTTTCCACAGTTCGGTTTCATTTGGGCATACCCAAAAACACTTCCCTGGTTTAATATCTCGTGTAGTTGATTCCTGAATACCTGCACAAGGGGCGTGGCTCCATTTACCACAGAAGTTGCATGTAATCCATCCAGTAGAACGTTTGTTTGTTTGGTTGCAGACTACTAATAACTTCCCTGAAGTGGTGATCTGTCTATTTGTATCGTATCTATTTTATTTGCATGTGTAAGTGTTTAAGACAATCTTACCGCTTTAAGTTATTGTTTGGGTGTTTGATAAGGCCACCTAACATAAGAATATAGGAACATAAGAAAGGAGGAACACTGCAGCAGGCCTGTTGGCCCATACTAGGCAGGTCCTTCACAATCCGTCCCACTAACAGAATATTTGCTCAACCCAATTTTCAATGCTACCCAAGAAATAAGCTTTGACAATTCTACCCACTCATGCGCGAGTCCCATTCAAATCCAACCCCTCTCACTCATGAATTTATCCAACCTAAATTTGAAACTACCCAAGGTCCTAGCTTCAATAACCCTACTAGGCAGACTGTTCCACTCATCAACTACCCTATTTCCAAACCAATACTTTCCTATATCCTTTCTAAATCTAAACTTATCTAACTTGAATCCATTATTGAGGGTTCTCTCTTGGAGAGATATCCTCAAGACCTTATTTATATCCCCTTTGTTAACACCCATTTTCCACTTGTATTCCTCGATCATGTCTCCCCTCATTCTACGTCTTACAAGTGAATGTAATGTAAGGGTCTTCAATCTTTCTTCGTAAGGAAGATTTCTAATGCTATGTTTTATTTTAGTCATTCTACACTGAATGTTTTCTAACGAATTTATGTCCATTCTGTAATATGGAGACCGGAACTGAGTTGCGTAATCTAGGTGAGGCCTTACTAATGATGTATAAAGCTGTAATATAACCTCTGGACTTCTGTTGCTAACACTTCTTGATATAAATCCCAGTAATCTATTTGCCTTATTACGTACGCTTAGGCATTGCTGTCTTGGTTTAAGGTTGCTGCTTACCATCACCCCCAAGTCCTTCTCGCAATCTGTATGGCTAAGTTCTACGTTATTTAAGTTATAAGTGCTTGGGTTATGGACACTCCTGAGCTTCAGAACCTTGCATTTATCTACATTGAACTGCATCTGCCACTTTTCTGACCACGAATTAAGTTTGTCTATATCTTCCTGAAGTTCTATGACATCTATGTTTGAATCAATTATCCTAATTATCTTCGCGTCGTCGGCGAATTTGCTCATATCACTAGTAATTCCCTCGTCAAGGTCATTGATATATATTATAAATAACAACGGGCCTAAGACTGATCCCTGTGGAACACCCCTTGTTACAAGTCCCCATTCAGATTTAACCCCATTTATGCACACTCTCTGCTTCCTATTGGTGAGCCATGACTCGATCCATGACAGCACTTTTCCACCAATGCCATGAGCTGCCACTTTCTTTAACAGTCTCCGGTTCGGTACTCTATCAAAAGCCTTACTAAAGTCTAAATAAACAATATCGAATTCTTTATCGTGATCAACAGCCTCAAAAGCTTTACTGAAGAAGGTTAATAAATTAGATAGGCTTATTAAATCCGGTCGAGGATGCCTTATTTTCTTCTTCAACGAATCCGTTTGGGTGTTAGGGGCGCCTAGAACTTCCAGCTTTGAATCCGGTCATTGGTTCACTTATTTTAATGAATCCTGTAGGGATTATTTGGGCTACATGAGACAGACCACTGGAAGATGATTTAACAGAGTAATAATGATCAGTTTAATACAAAAGGTATAAGTTGCGTGTTTGAGAAAAACCGGTGCTTTTGGCAGCTTTTACTATGATGAACGGCCGTACCTCTGGCACCCTGTTTTACGACTCTGAGTTTTAGGCATTTATAGATCACTATACTGTGTTTAGCTTTTCTAGATTTTTTCTACCTCCATCAAAACGATGCTGTTTTTCACTATGGTTGACTGGATGATAAAAGGTCTTATGTTGTTGTAATCGTTCACTGACAACTCACAACTCGACGGGGGGGGGGAGAGGGGTATAAGAGTGGGAGCAGTTATGGAGGATGTGCGGAAATGGTGGGTAGGAAAGGAGTTACTGGAGTGTGAAGGTATGCTGCGCTTTTTATTTGCATTACGAGACGCGAGGAGAGTCGATGTAAGCAGGTTAGGGAGGGTTGGTAGACAGGGGGAGGTGGTACAGGGAGTGGAGATCTACCCAATATATGATTGGAGGGGCATTTGGGAGGGCTTTCGTAAGATGAGGTTAAAGCCGAAGGTACGTGAACTGGTATATAGATTCTTGTTGGGGATTTTAGCTTCAAGGTCTGTGTTGTATAGGATGGGACTAGTAGGTGCGGGGAATTGTTCGAGATGTGGGGAGGAGGAGACAGTTTTTCATGCTGTTTACTTTTGTGAAACTTTGAGGGCAGTAAGGGACTGGTTGTCGTGGGTCTTTTTCAGGGTGGGGGGGGGTAACATATCGATCTTGAGGGCTTTGAGTTTTGATGTGGGGGGAGTAACCAAGTATGTTAGGCGGGCTGTGAGGTATGTGGTGGCATATTTTTGTATGTTTCATGGGGTATGAGGGAGGTGAGGGGGATGGTAGGGTGAGGGCACTTGCAGGTGAGCATGTACCATTCGGTATGCAGGAATAGGCTATTATATGGGAGGGTGTGGGAGAAATGTTTTCCTGTGGGTTATCGAAATCTGACTGTAGAGGGTATGATAAGGTTGGGGGCAGGGTAGTACAGGGTAGTACTGGACTTTCTGATAGGTTTATTTGGTTTGATTGGGAAGTGGTAGGGCTGGGAGGGGTAGAGTGTGGGGTGAGCAAGAGTGGCAGATGTGAATGTGGATGTACAGCTGTAGTGCATGAGGCAGCGGGGCAGTAAGGTGGGGGGAGGTGACGGATGACATAAGCCTTATATTAGGAAAGGTTTGGGTCTGCAAGGAGTGAGTGATTGGGCTTAGTTTGTGTTTTTTTTTTTTTTTTTGTGGTTCTTGACAGACTGATGACGGTTTAGGGTCAGGGGCAGACAAAGGGGGCCTTCTGAAGTGCAGGGGTCACTATGTTTTTTCAGAATTGGTTCAGTAAGGTTCTGCCTCTGTACTATGTGTGCCATGTCCGATTTCAGGAGTTTTAGGTACCTGTTTTGGCCTTACCATGTTCTACTACTGATAAACTATGTTTCAAGGGGGGTTTTGCATTACATCATGTAAGGTTAGACATTTCTTTTGTTTTGAAGAGAGATATGTTAGATGGTAATTATGTGTTTTAGAATATTGTAAGTTATATGAATGTACATAGTTAAGTATGTGACTTGGATCATTTTGTATAAGATGTTAACTTTTTTTCTTTCTCTTTTATGTATATACACCTGTGGGTATGAGTAGGTTATGTTTTGAGTCAAATAGGGTTAGGTATGTGATGACGCCCTGTGGCACATAGACTTTCAATTCAGAAATAATGTAGGGCGGATCACGACATATGTGCCCTTTTTGTAAAAGGGGCATAAATATTTTATTTTTAGTTGACATCCTAAATCATTGTGACCTGACTTTGGTTAGGATTACAAGCGATAGCCCTCTCGGTGGGGAAGTCTTTCATATCCATACTATTTTAGAATAATTGGAGGTTTGGTGATTTTTTTTGTCAGATATCACACTGTTTTGTGGTTAAGGGTTATGTATGCCCTTGATCATGAAGTTGTATCCTTGTATAATGAGTTCTATCTTAAAAAAAACATATAAAACAAAAAAAAATTGTCATTTAGGATTTTTTTTTTTATAAATTTAGTATGTGTAGGGTTAGATTTATATATATTTTTTAGGTTTTCTTTGTAAGCCATGTGAATGGGTGTCGTAGTGTTAACTTGTATGTGCTGTATAGTAGGAAGGGAAGTCTTACATGCTGTATATCGGGTGAAGTGCAGCCTCCTTGTTATTATCATGGTTAGGTTTTTTGTTTATATGTTCTTAGTATGTTTTTATTACCATTTTGTAAGTTCAGGTGAAGTTTTTATAACACCTTTGATAATAATAATAATAATAATAATAATAATAATAATAATAATAATAATTTATTTAGACATGGTACAATCATTCATAGTTAGGTAGACATGATACAATGATACATAGGTATAAATGAGGTGTACATGCCAAAAGTCAATAATATGCTGTGCATTGCGGGCATTCTTAAGATTAATTAATAGTAGACTACATGGTAAAAAATTATGGTTGATAATTTATAAAATAAGTATAATTGTGGAGATGTCATGTCTGAGGTCAATGTGTGGTGTGAATATAATGCAGAGAATTCGAGTTTGGAAATTGGGAGGAGGTGCGGATCACCAAAACGATTGTCCAGAGAGCTGAGGGGGGGTTGTTGAGGTGGTTTGGACATGTAGAGAGAATGGAACGAGACAGAGTGACTTCGAGAGTGTATAAATCTGTAGTGGAGGGAAGGCGGGGTAGGGGTCGGCCTAGGAAAGGTTGGAGGGAGGAGGTAAAGGAAGTTTTGTGTGCGAGGGGCTTGGACTTCCAGCAAGCATGTGTGAGCGTATTTGATAGGAGTGAATGGAGGCATATGGTTTTAATACTTGACGTGCTGTTGGAGTGTGAACAAAGTAACATTTATGAAGGGATTCAGGAAACCGGCAGGCCGGACTTGAGTTCTGGAGATGGGAAGTACAGTGTCTGCACTCTGAAGGAGGGTGTTAATGTTGCAGTTTTATAACTGTAGTGTAAAGCACCCTTCTGGCAAGACAGTGATGGAGTGAATGATGATGAAAGTTTTTCTTTTTCGGGCCACCCTGCCTTGGTGGGAATCGGCCGATGTGTTAATAAAAAAAATTAAAAATAAAAAATAATTGTGTATCTAAGTTATAAAGTTTGAATATAAGTTGAACATAATAATTTATTAATTGTAGCAATGCGACTAATTGAGTGAGATAACAATTTAAAACAATTAATTGCATTGCAGTTACAGTTTACGTGGTCATTATAATGTAAATGTTATAGAAACAGTTAGCTTAGTATGTATTATTCATAACAGGTTTTTACATTTAAATGATTAATCAGGTTTTTACATTTAAGTGATTATTCTACTTTGTTGGGAATGTTTGATAATGAAAGAACGGTGACCGGTTGTATGTGGCACTGTATGTGGCACTGTATGTGACGGTATACTGTGCTGTTTTTAATACATTGTATAGTGATGTTTGTTTGTGATTTTTTTGTTTCTTTTCATGGCATCATATAGTCATGGTTTACTATTTTTGTACATATATGTTTTTAAATAAAATATATAAAAAATTGTCGTTCCCACTTTTTTTTTGGTTTGTTTGGATCACTACTCGTTTTTGGGGACATGAATACTTTTTATTTTCAATAAAAATATTGAAAAAAAACCACAGAATAATAATGAAATACCAAAAGTTTCACCAAGCTTGTACGAACGATGCTTAACGAACGATGCTTAACGAACGATGCTTAACGAACGATGCTTAACGAACGATGCTTAACGAACGATGCTTAACGAAAGATGCTTAACGAACGATGCTTAACGAACGATGCTTAACGAACGATGTTTAACGAACGATGCTTAACGAACGATGCTTAACGAACGATGCTTAACGAACGATGCTTAACGAACGATGCTTAACGAACGATGCTTAACGAACGATGTTTAACGAACGATGCTTAACGAACGATGCTTAACGAACGAGGCTTAACGAACGATGCTTAACGAACGATGCTTAACGAACGAAAACTGACGAGAGACTGAGTGGTTGATGCTTTGTTTTCATCAGGGTATTGCGTTGTGTGGCAGCAACAGCCTGGGTCATCACCCAGGCAGCTCCTATATTTTGCCTTTCCCTGGGCCGTGGAGACTACAGTGATGGCCTAGTTGCAAGAACTGTTGCAACAACATACAAGGAACTTACAGTGACAAGAAAACTGACGGTGACTACAGCAAAATGGACCAAATATGACCAAAAGAGAAGACCGGCATTCAAATACCAGACCTGCTACCAGACGTACAACCAGACCCGCTACCAGACGTACAACCAGGAAGCAACGTTTTCCACCACACTGAAGTAACTGACTCAATATCAACTGCACAGTGTTCAATGTGAAGTCAACACAAGGGAAAACCTAATCAACAAAAGTACAAGGAAACTGACAGGTCTGTAGTGTAGAGTAGTGCAGTGCCAGGTGAAGGTTAGTCAGTGCCAGGTGAGGGTTAATCAGTGCCAGGTGAGGGTTAGTCAGTGCCAGGTGAGGGTTAGTCAGTGCCAGGTGAGGGTTAGTCAGTGCCAGGTGAGGGTTAGTCAGTGCCAGGTGAAGGTTAGTCAGTGCCAGGTGGGGGTTAGTCAGTGCCAGGTGGGGGGGAAGTGAACATTTAAACATGGCTGACTGGCATTCAATCACCAGCTACTGCCAGACGTGCAACTATGAAGGACGTTCTAACCATACTGACAGTAGCTGACCATTATATCAACTGCACCAGTGTTAATGGGAGGGAAGCACGGGAAAACCTCTAAATCTACTAAAAAAACCCAAAGGGAAAAAGGTTAAGCGACGGTTCTTTCCTCAGCCCCAAAGGGGGGAAAAAAGGGATTGAAGGTTTTTTTTTTTCAATAGCTGACTTCCATTTAAATTTTAAAGTACATTGGGAGGGAAACATAGGAGAAAACCCAAAAACCAACGAAAAACCCCAAAGGGGAATCTGTCGGGGCAGGGCCTTTTTTTTCCTCACTTTTTTTAAAAATGTCTGACACATCAACCGGGAAAACCAGTCAAAAGACGAGCCCCGAAAAATGGGATTGATGGGTTTGGAAAGGACACCCCACTGTTAAAACCTTTTTTTTTTTTCCCCCTGCCAGGATAAAATGAGCTAGAAGGGGATGGGATGAAGGGACTGTGGGGTGAGGGGAAGGGATTTCAAAAGGGAAAGTAAGGGGGGGGGGTATGTTTAACAAAAAATTTAAAACTAGTAATCAGTGGTGTTTTCTAGAGGCTACTAGGCCATTGCTAGGTGTCTGAAGGATCAGTGGTTTTTTTAAAAAAAAAAAAAAAAAAGGAAAACAAATTTTTGTTGTAAGGAGGGGTGACCATGGCTGGCTAAGGGGGGGTTCGGCCCCGCCAAATTATGTTTATCATTATACTACAATTCTCGAAGAAGGAAATCATCAGGGGTCTGGGGTAAAAGGGGTGATAGCCCCCGGAAAGTAAAGCCCAGTGGCCATCATAACCCAAAAACCCTTTAATTATCGAGCAAGGTATGGCAACCCCCCATATCCAAACAAAAAAATGGTGCACAGTTTTATAGTGGTGCAACTGGGGGGGTGATATCCACCCCAATCCAGGACCTCAACATGGTTCAGGTAAAACAGACAGATAAGTCACGGTGATAATGACGGTCTAGTAGCTAGTAATGATAACCTTTTAACTCTTTTTGTAATGCACAGATGGTCAATGTGAGACAATGAACCATTTTAAATCCCCTGGGACACCCCCGAATTTTATACTTTTACAAAAAAAGAAAAAAAAAGTAAACTTCCGATGTAAAATGTGTAGGGGTGGGAAAGGATGGGGTTCGATTAGGTAATGGTCAGATTTTTTGTTTGTAAAAAATGCCCTTTTGGGACAGTTCCCCAGCAATGATGACATTGTTTTTTCCTATTTTTAATGCAAAACCCCCTTTTCCATATATTGATGTTTGATTGTTTTTTGAAAAACCTTCACTTTATTCATGTCAACCAATATCACTTTTTTCCCAAAAATTTGGGAGAGATTAGGATTCTAGCTAACAGAACTAGAGCGGCAGTTATATCCATCTCGGAACCGGGGGGGGTACAGTGACTGACGACGAGGTCAAAATAGAAGGTTCAATATAAAACGCTTAGATAGAAATAGAAAAAAGGGGTGGGGGGTTACAAAAGGAAGACTTACCATAATCCAAGACCTGTTTAAAGACAATAAACTGAGATTCTATGGTTTGAAGTTTCCCAAGACCAAACCCATCTTAGAGGAATTATCGCCCCCCCCCCCCATGAAGTTCTTGAGGACTTTCCGAGGTCTTGCCCCGGCGATAATAATGGGAGACAGAATTTGGGGAAATTAAATCTGTTTTCAACAGGAAAATAACGGGGATGTAAAAGGTATGCAAATTCGGATTTAAATAGTTACACTCAACTAATTAAAAAAACCCCCTTTTAGTTTAATATGTTTATTATTCCTTGGGGGGCAAAAGATTACGAGGTACATAATTGGTCCCGGGACTGGACCCCAAATTTTTTTAGCTGAGCAAGTTCAGCGGTAATGAACTAGATCTGGTCACAATTATGCCCAAATTACAAAGGGTAATATCCGGTAAAAGCTTCACCCTGCCCGTTCAAAGGTAAAGCATTATAAACACGGGCCATA
This sequence comes from Cherax destructor, assembly GCA_009830355.1. Classification (NCBI taxonomy): domain Eukaryota; kingdom Metazoa; phylum Arthropoda; class Malacostraca; order Decapoda; family Parastacidae; genus Cherax; species Cherax destructor. The sequence goes on along the minus strand of WNWK01033520.1, from coordinate 156 downwards.
CATGGTTAAAATCAAGAACAAATTACATTGTAATGCCCCGATCACACAGTTCTTAGGCACCCAATTACCACATACTTTGTCCCCCTGAGAACATTAGTCAGTCAGGCCATTCCACAGGGTTTTGTGGGGCATTTCATCATTTACTGTCCAGGAAAA